>WOXC01005908.1:0-288577 GCA_011680675.1 Gymnobelideus leadbeateri | reverse complement strand
TGTCCATTTCCTTCCTCCCTTGTCACCCATTCCCTCTTGGGAGACAAGTAATTCAGTATATGTTGTACATGTCTAGCTATGCAAAACATTATCATGGTAGATGTATTGTACAAGGCTGCTTATAATTCCCTCCCACTCATCCCACCCCCCACCTGGTCCATTCCCTACATGATCCTGTCCCTCTTCTATAGTGGGTACTTCCAACCTCCCCTCACCCCAAGGATGCCCTCCCATCCATCATCCCTCCTCCCATCCCCCTTCCCCGTATCCTGCTGCAGGTTGAGATATCCCATTTACTATGTATGTCATTTTCTCCCTGAACCAAATTCAGTTTGAATGTGGTTTTGCCTTTTTAGTCTTCCTTATTCTCCCTGTCTTTTGCAACCACTTCCCCTTGCTTCTTCTGCATGGGATAGTTTACCCTACCCTGTCTCTCCCCATCTCCTCTTGCCACTTTCCTCTCTCACCTCATAATTTCATCCCTTGAGTATTCTCCCTTCCCAACAAATTCAACTTATGCCCTTTATCCATATATAACTGTAACCATATACACACACATTCACATATGTATTCATATGACCACACACCCTTCTTCCATTATTTTCATAGTGAGAAAGATATCATGAGTCACAGTTATTGCTTTTCCATATAGGAATGTAAATAGTTCAACTTTGATAAGTTCCTTTTGATTTCTTTTCCCTGATTACCTTCTCAGGTGTCTCTTCCTTCTTGTTTCTGGGTGTCAAATTTTCTATTCAATTCTGGTTTTTTCCTCAAGAATGCTTGAAAGTCCTCTATTCCACTGAATGACCATATTTTCCCCTGAAACAAAATACTCAGTTTTGCTGGGTAGGTGACCTGTGGGTTCATTCCCAGTTCTTTTGCCCTCTGGAATATCATATTCCATGCCCTTTGATCCCTCAGTGTAGAAGCTGCCAGGTCCTGGGCTATTTGGATTGTGTTTCCACAATATTGAAATTGTTTCTTCCTGGCTGCTTGTAGTATTTTCTCCTTGATCTGGGGATTCTGGAACCTGGCTATAATATTCCTGGGAGTTTTCTTTTGGGGATATTTTTCAGGAGGTGATCAGTGGATTCTTTCAACCTCTATTTTGCCCTCTGGATCTAAAACATCAGGCAGTTTTCCTTGAGAATTTCTTGAAGGGTGATTTCTAGGTTCTTTCCTTGATCATGGCTTTCAGGTAGTCCAATAATTTTTAAATTGTCTCTCCTGGATCTATTCTCCAGGTCAGTGGTTTTTCCCATGAGATATTTCACATTGCCTTCTAACCTTTTGTTTGTTTGGATCTGCTTAACAGCACCTTGATTTCTCATAAAGTCACTAGCTTCCATTTGCTCCAGTCTAGCTCTGAAGGAATGAATCTCCTCAGTGAACTTTTGAGATTCTTTTTCCATCTGGCAAATTCGACTTTTTAAGGCATTCTTCTCCTCATTGCCCTTTTGGGCCTCCTTTGCCATTTAAGTTAGTCTATTTTTTAAGGTGTTGTTTTCCTCAGTCAGGCTGTTGACCTCATTTCATACTTTTCCTGCATCCCTCATTTCTCTTTCCAATTTTTCCTCCACTTCTCTTATTTGATTTTCAAAGTCCTTCTTAAGGTCCTCTATGGCCTGCAACCCGCTCATGTTTTCCCCTGGGGCTTTTAGAGCAGGACTTCTGACCTCACAGTCCTTTTCCCGCTCTATGCCCCCAAAATAGGAGTCTAGGGTTGCATTTTTCTGTTCCCTTTGCCTTGGCATGTTGCCACTTAATTACTTGACTTTTGGGCTTATTGCCACTATGGCTTTAAGGCCAGATAGAGGAATTTTCATCCCGAACGTGTGGGGGGCAACTTCCATTTCTGGCAAGCTGTAAACCCACCCACAACTTCCACCCTAGATCACAATCCAGATCCAGGGAGGTTAAAGCAAGAGCGATTACCCCCCAAGACTGATCACTGGATCTCCCTACAAATTTGCAGTCTGGGAGCGGGATCTGCCTCTGAAAACTACAAAATGGCGTTTGTCCTCAGTGGCTTCTAGCCCCCAGGGGAGGGAGCCGACGCATTCCCTAATACCAGTCCCAAAGTCCATAGGACACTAACCTCTTACTTTGTCCCAGGCAAGTCTATGTTGATAGTTCTGGAATCGCCACAGCTCCTGGTGTTCTGGGGTTCCTCCAGCTGGCTGCTGGCCCTGCCGCCCTGGGGCTAAAACCTCGGCTCATGTGGACCTGGGCTCCACTCTGCTCGGCTCCTGCGCTCTGCGCGCTGCACGCTGCCAGGTCCCAGACCACTGCGCTGGTCCTTCCTGCAGGGCTGCTGGGCTGTCCTCAGCAGGAGTTTAGCTTCTCTGTGTTGTTCTGTGGGTGCTGGGGCTCCAGAAGTTGTTCAGAGTCCCCGTTTACATCGTTTGGGGGGGAATGTGGGGGCAGAGTGGCTTGGAAGAGCTGTTTCTACCTTAATTTTATTTTTTAGATATCATCCCTTCATATTCAACTGATCCTGTGCCTTCTGTCTGTGTATACATGTACACACATTTATACACACTCACATATATATATATTTATACACATATATATCGTCCTATACATACATATGTGTATATATATACATACATATATATTCTCTTCAAACATCCTCATACTGAGAAAAGTCTCATAAGTTACAATGATCATTTTTCCATGTAGGAATGTAAATAGTTCAACTTTGATAAGTTCCTTATGATTTCTTTTCCCTGTTTACCTTCTTATGCTTCTCTTGCTTCTTATATTTGAAAGTCAAATTTTCTGTTCAGCCCTGGTTTTTTCATCAAGAATGCTTGAAAATCCTGTATTTCATTGAGTGGCCATATTTCCCCCTGAATCATTATACTCATTTTTGCTGGGTAGGTGATTCTTGGTCTTAATCCTAACTTCTTTGACCTCTGGAATATCATATTCCAAGCCCTTTGGTCCCTTAATGTAGAAGCTGCTAGATCTTGTGTTATCCTGATTGTGTTTCCACAATACTCAAATGGTTTCTTCCTGACAGCTTGACCTGGGAACTCTGGAATTTGCCTATAATATTCCTAGGAGTTTTCTTTTTTGGATCTTTTTAAAGAGGTGATCTGTGAATTCTTTCAGTTTCTATTTTGCCCTCTGGTTCTAGAATATCAGGGCAATTTTGCTCAATAATTTCTTGAAAGATGATGTCTAGGCTCTTTTTTTTGATCATGACTTTCAGGTAGTCCAATAATTTTTAAATGATCTCTCTTGGATCTATTTTCCAGGTCAATGGTTTTTCCAATGACATATTTCACATTGCCTTTTATTTTTTCATTTGTTTGAATTTGTTTTATAGCATCTTGATTTCTCATAAAGTCATTAGGTTCCATTTGCTCCAATCTAATTTTGAAGGAATTGTTTTCTTCAGTGAGCTTTTGAAATTCCTTTTTAATCTGGCCAATTCCACTTTTTAAGGCATTCTTCTCTTTGTTGGCTTTTTGGACCTCTTTTGCCATTTGAGTTAGTCTATTTTTTAAGGTATTATTTTCTTCGGTCAGGCTGTTGAGTCATTTTTCATGAGTTTCTTGCATCATTCTCACTTCTTCCCAATTTTTCCTCTACTTCTCTTACCTGAGTTTCAAAATCCTTCTTAAGCTCCTCCATTCCTGCAACCAGTTTATATTTTTCTTGGAACATTTTGATGCAGGAGTTCTAACTTTGTTGTCTTTTTTGGTTCCATGTTTTGATCCTTTTTGTCCCCAAAAAAGGCTTCTTTAGCCTGATTGTGCTTCCTCTGTTTGCTCATCTTGCTAGCCAATTACTAGACTTTTCAGCTCTCTGCCACAGTAGAACTCTGCTTCCAGAGTGGAGAGAGCTGTGTCCCAAATTTCTGGGGTTTTTGTAGCTGTTGTCAGAGCTGTTGTCAGAGGTCTGAGGTGGATGCCCTCTCTACAGCCACCATAAGCTCTGGCACACTGGCCACATACCCCAGGGCCACCACCCTAAGTCACCCTGTGACCCAGATCCAAGCAGGTCAAAGCAACTCTTTGAATGGTCTCTTGGTCCCACTATGATCTGCAGGCCAGGAGCTCAGAAGCAGCCAAGTGGCAACAGCTGCAGCTACCCTGCTGCGCACCTCTCACCCTGGGGGCAGGGACCAGACCATTCCAACAGAGTTCCCCACTGACATTTTACTTTCTCTTTGGCTTTTATGGGTTGAGAAGTCTGTAAACTGCTACAGCTGCTGGTAATTCACTGTCCTGAAGTCTGTTCAGGCTGGTCTGGGCTGCTGGTTGGGGCTGCCCTGTCTCTGGGCAAGAGTGGCTCATGCAGGACTGCACTTGGCTTCTAGTGTGGTGTGATAGACCCTTCCTGTTGGCCTGCCAGACTGCTTTCTGTGGGAGATCTGTTTTTCTCTGTCACTTTGTGGGTTCCGTAGCTCTAAAATTTGTTTATAGTCTTATTTCTTTTTTTTTTAATTAAAAAAATTTTTTTTTGAGCAATTGGGGTTAAGTAACTTACTCAAGGTTACACAACTAGTCATTATTTGTGTGTCAGTGCTCATTTTCTGAGGCCGGATTTGATCTTGGGTCATCCCAACTCCGAGGCCGGTGCTCTTACTCACTGCGCCACCTAGCTGCCCCTTATAGTCTTATTTCACAGGTATTGGAGGTGGTCAGAGCAGGAGCTGAAGCAAGTTCCTGCTTTTACTCTGCCATCTTGGCTCACCCCCCCCCCCTTTCCAAATCTTAAAACACTGAATACAGGAATGTGAGTTTTGATAATAACATTAGAACCACAAAAACAATTCCTTATGTTTGTATAATGCTTTAAAGGATACAAACTGTCTTTCTTGTATTCTCTCATTTGATCTTTTCAATTATGCATTGGTTGTCCCAATTTTATAGTTGAGGAGTCTGAGATACTGAGAGATGAAATGAATCACTCTAAATCAGGTAGCTAGTAAGGAGTAAAGTAGGATTAGGATTTTGACTTGTTTGTTCTGTATTGGCATCTAAACCCAGAGCTTTGTCTATTCCACTGATGCTGCATTGAACCCATGATGATCATGAAGGTGATAGGGGGAATTTTATTTTGAGAAAATGTTTACTCCTATTTTATTTCTTTTATTTAAGTACCTTTAGTTTAAGGATCAAAGATCATAGGCTTAAAAGTCTTATCATTCAATTTAGGGTTGAAGAAAAAAAAAGTCAGATACCACTGATCTGGAGGCATCCAAAAGTATGTGAGTTGACACATGTTCTAGTTGCAAGAACAACCTCCCATAGTTCCCATTCTACTGCAATTGCCTATCAGAGACATGGTTCCTGTATTTTTCTTAGTTTCATATATTTATAGTTCTGTCTGCCTTTAATATTTCTTTTGAGCAATTGTATTTATTTGAGTAATATTACTGAACTCTATGAATGCATTTATGTAATTAGGGTCTAATGGGAACAAGCATAAATTTAATGTGAATCTTAGTCCTTAAGTGTTTTTCAATTTACTGATTAATATTGTCCCCTCAAGTGGAACTTTGTCTGCCACAACCTGTTAGAGGGCCTCTTTTTGAGAGCATTCCATAGCTTGAATGATATAATTTTCAGTTCTGGAGACTAAAGAGGAATAAATAAGTAATTCTATTTAAAGCTGTTTCCCAAATTGAATGAGATAGAAGTTCAGGCTTATGAACTTGTGAAATCTTACAGTTTTCTACATCAGTATCCACATAAAGCCAAGCTTGTCAATTTTACCTTTAGGGCCATCCATTAGCCTCCCTCAGCCTAATTATCTATTTTGTCTCTATTTCTTCCATTCCCTTTAGGTGAACGTTGCTATCTCCTTTGTCAGATTCTACCAGTTTTCATCCCTGTACTTATTCTCAAACTGCTTCCTGTAACTTTAGTATCTTCTAAATACTCTGCCTCTTGAAATCCTACCTGATTTAGTGGAATGAGCTAGTAACATTTATTGTCTACCTAACTCTGAGGTCACCCTGATTATTTATATAATTTCACTCCCTTCCCCTTTTAGTTCAGAAATGAGGAGCTGCTGAGTGAGGCAGGGGATGTTGGAGGAAGAGAGGAAAGATTCAGCATATGAATCCCAGTGTTACTGCTGACATGGTGAACCAGAAGCAGCAGGGATCTCCAGGAGAAATGTTCCTCTCTCATGCTTTGTTTGGAAGTCTTGATTAGAGCAGTTGAAAGAGTTGCTTCCTGTCTTTTTGCACACTTTCTATAACAATAACTTGCATTCATGTAATGCTTTATGGTTACAAAGCAATTTTATTTTGAGCAAACGGAACCAGTAATGGCTCTTTAACTGATTTTACCACGTGTTCTGAGTAGTCTGTCTCTGGATTGTTTTGGAAACAAAGGGAGAAAAAAACGCTTCTTTTCATCTTCTCTTTAAATTATCCAGTGTGTCTTGACATAATCCTTAAAAATGGGAGGTTTAGTAACAAGTTTAATGTGCTGTTCTTGGGGAAAAATTATGCCAGTATGATAATGAGGACCACTGCCTCTCTACATGAGAATTCAGGTGGTACTTACAGGCCCCTGGGTCTATTTGTGGCAGTAGAAATGCAGTAAAGCCCTCACAGGAAGGCTGGGCTCTGCTTATCTTTCAACTGAAGTAAAGTACTTTTGGGGCACTGAGGTATTGTTCAGATGCCTGAAATAGTTACTGCAGTTTCCGAAGGTGCCTGACTTATGATCCATGAGTAAAATAGGCCCTGAGAGAAGCTGGCTCAAAAATGAGTAACATGAATTACATAATAAACTTCCCTTCAGCTTTATATGGAGAAGTGGTTTGGTACAAAATTAATTTAATCCTCTGTAGTTAGGCACTTTAAATCCTTCTGAGCACAGTACTTTTCTGGAGATCTATGTTTACCAAAAGCAGATGGTTCAGTTAATTCCTTGCTCTATAACAGATTTTTTTTTTTGGGGGGGGGAACTAGTGTGTGTGTGTGTGTGTGTGTGTGTGTGTATGTGTGTGTGTGTGTGTGTGTGTGTGTGTGTGTGTGTGTGTGTGTGTGTGTAAGGAATTCATGACAAAGGAAATGCTTTTCTCTCAAAAGGTTGAATAACAAAATGTACTAAGTAAAAACAGTGGATGATGAATGTGTAGGTAATGAAAAAGTGCCATACAAATCTCATAAGTAAATATGTTTGCCAGAGGTATATAGGCTCAGTTCTGTAGAAAAGAGTAAGGCATAACTTTGCTAAGAGTTCTCACAAGAGCCAAAGGCAATTTATCCACTAACCTCTGTTTCCCTCAATTATTTGATATATTCTTTTAGCTTAGGTGCTGTAAAGTTAAGTATGCACTGAATAATTAAATGAAGAGGTAATGGAAAATTTCTGACATCATCAGCAGTGTGCCCTAGTGTTTTGGACTTGGAAGTTAGGAATCTTATGTTTTTCCTTTCCTTTTTCCAATAAAGTTGGAAATTGGGAGGGTTAAACAAGTTGAGGATCTGCCTAGGGTAAAGCTGGGGGAGGGAGAAGGGGAGTGTGATTGGAGACCCAGTAAAGGGAATATTCTAATACTATTTTTTATGAATGCATATAATTTTATGTCATGGGAATTCAAGCACAATATGCTATGATCCTGAATGGATGAGCATGTAGAGCACAGAATTTTTTTTTTTTTTGCTTTTTTTGGAGGGGGGGAAGGTAGGGCAATTGAGGTTAAGTGACTTGACCAAGGTCGCATGGCTAGTTTTTGTGTTAAGTGTCTGAGGCCAGATTTGAACTCAGGTCCTCCTGACTCCAGGGCTGGTGCTCTATTCACTGCACCACCTAGCTGCCCAAGCACAGAATTCTTATCTTAAAGATCAAGGGCAGGGGCAAAAATTCTTGTCCACAAATTGCAGATCACAGAATCTAGCAAGTGAATGACTAGCTCCAGGTAATCAATAGATACTGTTGATATTTTTGGTTTTGTACTCACCCTTTATAAGTAACCTATTTAAATCCTAGGGCTCTTTATACCAACTTTTACTTGTGCTTTAGTATGTTGGGTCCCCAAATTGCTCCTGGCTATGTCCTCCCCTCAGAGGGACATAGTACCTTTCCTAGAGGTACTTCTGAGGGAATTGGGATGTCTTTCTAATTTTATGGGTTCAAGCTTCAAATCATATCTATTTGCTCCAATATCAATCTCTAGTTACAGTTAGTATCTCCCCTATATGACACAATATAAATGATTAACATCAATTAGATTTTACAAAGGAATATTTTCCAAGAAAATATGTCAAGAATCAAAACACAAAAACATGTCCCCTGAACCAAGAGCTTTCTGAATCCTATACCACTTTATTTCCTGGAAAAAGTAGGCTCAAACTGAAAAAGTTGCTACAAAGCATTCACTCCACCAAGTTCCCTTTGGAATAACTGTTGGACAAGTTATTATTATTTTTTTTTTTTGGAGGACAGTTGGGGTTAAGTAACTTGCCCAAGGTCACATGACTAGGTTTTTTTGTTTGTGTGTGCGTTAAGTGTCTGAGGCTGGAACCGAACTCAGGTCCTTCTGACTCCAGGGCCAGTGCTCTACTCACTGCGCCACCTAGCCGCCCCGACAAGTTATTTTCTTGTTGCTGGACAAACTCTCTCAGGTGTCTTGTTGGCTAACTGCTGTGCAAGGTTAAGCAGGTTGCTCCTGGGGATATGATGATCTTCACTGGGTGTGGCAGACTCCTGTTCCTAGGTTCTTGATGACTAAGAGATGGAGTGGTGAAGAAAGTTTGGAGAGTCAGGATGAGGCCCAGAGAGGAATTGATGGAATCCCAATAAAGCTGCCCCAGCCCCAATATTCTAACTTTATTATAGGCCTGGCCCCATTGAACAGCAGGCCCACAGTACCTACCGAGCCCCCCTGCCCCCCGACAATGTGACAATGTCCTAACTTTTTCATATATGTCTCACTGCAACAGGTGTGTCCCTGAACTCTTAGTTCCTAAAGAAACGGCAGGTGTGCCCATGTGATGGGAACTTAACTACTACCTCTACCTAGTCATGACCAGAATGTTTAACCACTGAACCATAGATGAGACCCTTCCTCCATTACCTAATCCCTTAACAAACTCCTCCTGCCTTTTAAATATTAATCATATTTGTCTATTCTATGTAAATTTTGATTATGTAATTGTGTCTTTACCCTATAAAAATCCATCTTGCTTTCTCTGAAGTTCTTCTTGAAACTTAGCCAGCTTCAAGAGAGGTGTCAATATCAATAAATGCCTATACTTGGATTAGAGGTGGTCTGACTGAATTCTTTGAGATGGTTCCACCACAACACATCATGAAACCGCAACAGTTTTTGGGTGGGCAGAGCCCCCATCACAGCAGTTTTTGACATCCCTGGGTTTAAAATGCAACAGAATGAAGACAGGGATAATTAGGGCACTTTTCTTAAAATGGAGATTCTGGGACAGATCCACTAATCAGAAGAAAGGGCTACTGAATGAGGTGAACTTTTAGGGTAAGGAAACCACAGGAATAGTGTATTTCCAATGTGAGAAGGCTGTTCTGGCATGGTAGAGAAAGTACAGAGAGTTAGGAGTATAGCTCAGAGAACAATGTCTTTACCTGAACACAGCCAAGGGGAGGGGAGAGAGAGAGAGAGAGAGAGAGAGAGAGAGAGAGAGAGAGAGAGAGAGAGAGAGAGAGAGAGAGAGAGAGAGAGAGAGAGAAAGAAATCCAGTTTGGTTTATTGAAGTTTTTTTTTTTTTAATACAAAGTCAGTCCTGGATCAGCAGCTAATCAAAAGACTTTCTTTACCGTGTAGAAAGCAGACAAAACAATTACTGAATACCAACACAAAACTTTGAGGGGGATAGCCAGACTCCTTCACTCCACAACATCAAGAATTATAGAAGAGGAAAGGTCACCTGACTTTTATGTAGGGTATTGCATCAGGCCAAGAATGCTCTTAAGGACTAGGATCTCTTTGGCCATTTCTCCATTACATGTATCTCAGATAATATACTTATATACCTAGAAACTAAAACATTCTGCAACTGAGAGGGACCTTAGAAATAATTTAGTTCAATGCTATTTATTTATTTATGTTTTTATTGGAGGGGGAAGATAAGGCATTTGGGGTTAAGTGACTTGGCTAAGGTCATACAGCTAGTAATTGTGTCAAGTGTATGAGGCCACATTTGAACTCAGGTCCTCCTGACTCCAGTGCTGGTGCTCTATTCACTGTGCCACCTAGCTGTCCCCAATGCTGTCATTTTACAAATGATAAATACAAGACCCAGGGAATCAAAGTGATTTACTAAGCTAGTTAGTTACAAATCTAAGATTAAACTCAGGTGTCTTGAGCTCTACCTATCTAACCTAATGCCATTTCTGAAGCACCTTGCTTTGCAAATGGCACGATGCCTCTTTGTGTCATTTCCAACTCTGCCGATTTTTTTTGACCTTTGGAGTTCTCTGCTTTTCTCCATTTTCCTTTAGTTCCTGATTTTATCATGGATTTCTTCTTTTGCCTTGAAATGTCCTTCCACATTTCTGACTTCTTTTCATTTTTACTTTTTCCTTTGCTAATCTGAGCATGTAGCAGTGTCATTGACTCTGCCTGGCTCTCTGCTCTGCAGGAAGAGCATGAGTAGGAGGGAAGAAAGAAAATCAATCCTTGGATGTACTCTTGTGTCTTTGATGCTGCAAGAAGCCTTTTCTTATGCTTGATTCTTAAGTGTGATTATTTGCTTGAACCACAGCAGAGCATCTAGGGCCTGGCAGTAGTGCAGATAAGACTTTCATCTATCCAACAGAATAAGGAGGCAGGTAATACCAGCAGAAAAAGCAATTTGGAGAATGGCCGAAGTGAAAGCTAACACAACTTTTTAGGTCTTAGGTAAGTAGGCTTTTTAAATTAAGAAGTTTACTCCTTATGCTAGGTATGTTTTTCCTGTAATGGACATGACTTAGGAATCTTTTTGCATTTATAACCCTGGGACAAGATCACTAGCAAGCATTAACATAATAGGGAAGCCTCCTAAAAGTATAGCCACCCAGTGTTTCAGTAATAGCTAGGGCACTTCTCTTATGGAGCCCATACCCAAAGTCTTTCCACTTATAAAGACTTTTTAGAACCTATGCTCCATGTGTGTAGCCTTGGTTAATACTGAGGCTTCTATGAACCATCCTGAGACCTTGGAGGAGGATGTAGCAAATGCTAAATTTCTTTGAATTTGATGGGGTCACCAGGAAAAGCCTGCTGGCAGCATAGAAGAATGGAATAAATACTGATGAGAATCAACAGTTTTAGGTTCTAGTCTCTGCTCTTCTACTAACTAGATCTGTAACTTTGGGCAATAATTTTACCTCTTTGGGCCATGATTTCCACATATGCAAAATGAGAAGCACCTAGATGCTGTAAGAGATAGAGTGCCAGGCCTGAAGTCAGGAGGATTCATCTTCCTGAGTTCAAATCTGGCCCCAGATACTTACTAGTTGTGTGATCCTGGGCAAGTCACTTAACCTTGTTTGCCTTCCTTTTCCCATATGTAAAATGATCTGGAGAAGGAAATGGCAAATACTCTAGCATCTTTGCCAAGAGAACCCCAAATGGGGTCAGAAAGAGTCAGACATGACTTAAATGACTGAACAACAGCACAAAATGAAGAGCTGGTCGATACAGTGTCTATGTTCCCATCCAGCTTTAACATTATGAGTCTATGGGCCCTAAAATATAGACACTACTATCTGTCATCTTTCCATAATAATTTTGCACCTTTGATCCCTATTGTTCTTCAAGGGTCCTTATTAAAAAGGAAATACTTTGAGATGAGGTTGTTCCTTGAACTATTATCACTGCTAGATTAGCTATCTGTTAACATCTAAATGGGACTTATTGAAATGGAACATAGAATGTGTATTCTTGAAGTTGGATTTTGTGTTTGGTGCTGGAAAGCCAGGATGAAGGAAAGTGCCACTGGAAGAAATGTAGGATGGGCCAGAGATAAACTTTAACTATACTTTTTCACAAGTTCCCCCTTCTACCTCCAAGGTCATTGACTACATTATACCTAAGTGAAACCCTAGGTCCTTGCCATACCCTTAGAGCTGCTTCTTCACTTCCTCTGCTCCTAGGATAGTCTACTAGGACATCACCAGCCATGATGAGAGATGTTCTCTAACTCATATAAGATTGAAGTGGGGGGAGGATAATGAACAGTCTGTGCCTGGAGGTGGAGGAGAGATGACTAGTAGGACAGAAGGTACTATTGATAGTTCACTTGTTGGAGGGCATAATTTTCCTGAGAGTGAAAGAATGAATAACCTGAAATCACTGGCATTGGCATAGTAATGAGCCATTATCTCCAGGAAACTAACTTCAGAAAAAACAATGAACTCACAGAAAATATATCAAAGATGACATGAAGTCAATCAAAGGCAAACTTAAAAACAGAAACCAGACAGTAAAACCTTTTATGATGGGAGCTGGAAAAGAAATTAAATGTACTTCTGTTAATTAGAAAAACAAC
This sequence comes from Gymnobelideus leadbeateri, assembly GCA_011680675.1. NCBI lineage: Eukaryota > Metazoa > Chordata > Mammalia > Diprotodontia > Petauridae > Gymnobelideus > Gymnobelideus leadbeateri. The sequence goes on along the minus strand of WOXC01005908.1, from coordinate 276,090 downwards.
AGCAACAAAACCCAATACTAAATACTTATCATTTTATAGATAAAAATATGCATCCAGATAGTCCAATGGCAGATAAGTGACAAAGTGGATAGGATGCCTGGAAGATTTGAGTTCAAATGTGACCTCAGACACTTCCTAGAATTGTAATCATGGACCAGTCATATAACTTCTCTCTGCCTCAGTTTCCTCAACTATAAAATAAGAATAATTATAGCATCTCCTTCCCAGGTTGTCATGAAGATCAAAGGAGATAGATAATAATTATAAAGCACTTAATACAGTACCTACACATAAGTTATTATTATTGTTATTATTATATTTCCACAACTTGGTGTGACCCTTTATAATTTCATTTAAAGATAGTTTAGAAAAGAGAAAGTGCTAAGAATTTTGACTACTTCGGCACATTTTTGTATCAAAAGTAGCAATTATGACTAACTGCTGCTTTCTGTTACCACTTATCACTACTTGGATAAATTGGACCATTTCATCTTGAGCCTTATCTATTAATTTTGACCTTGATTTGTTTGGAATGTGGGCATTATTAAAAAAAACACAGTGTGTGTTCTCTACAATAAAATGCCCCTCTCCCAATATAAAATAATAATTAAAAAAACCTTGCTCATATTACAATTTTGTCTATGACTGATCCTGCAACAAAAGAGTCATTTCCAAAAGACTGATAAGATTATGGCACTGACGACATTGGACATGGTCCAACTCTGAGACCTATAAGCATTTAAAAAAGTAACTTGTTTGTATTTCTTGAAAATTCTGCTTATTGGGAAAGCAGAGACCTGTTTATGCTCTTTTCAGAAAAGGTGAAACTCTATGTATATGTGTATGAGTGTTTCTGTGTATGTTGAGAATGAACTTTTCACAAAATGATTTAGCTTCATGCCATGTGGCAGTTACTATGGCAACAATGTATTTTTTATAGTTAGTGTTAAATGGTGATACAACAACATGTAAATTAGGAGTGGAGGAAAATTATGGCTGCTTCTTTTGGGCTGTGTTATGGTTCTTTTCCAAGAAAGATTCTGAGTGGATTCTCAATCATTAGAATTTTGTTTTTGAAAGCTAGAAGGAATGGTAGAGGTCAAGCAACTTGCTCAAGGTCAGACAGCAGCAGAGCTTGTATTAGAACCTAGCTTTCCTTCTTTGCCATACAGTATTTTTGCAACTATGCCACAATGCCTTCCCCAGACACAATACTGCAAAATACTCATTTCATATACTTGTCAGAAATTTAAAAAAGAACTTATAAAGCTGCCATTAGTTGATTGGACTCAAGTTCATTTCTTGACTAATATTGATTTTTAACCTAGGGATGATTGATTTCCCACTTAAAAACAAAATAAGCAGAGAATATTTCTGAACTTATTCTCATTGTCTGGATTGGCAAAACTCAGTGTGCTTAAAAGTTGGGATATGTAACGCTAGTCATCTGCCTGAAAGCTATGTAGTATTAATAAAAATGAATATTGAATGAATGTTTTCTACTGAACCAAAAAGCAAAATGAAACAATTTCTCACTCCAAATGAAACAACAAAATAAAATCCTCGCCATAATCATTTTGGTATATATATATCACAATATACGACTTTAGAGGGCAGGTTTTCTGTCTCCTTGATCTTTTTTCAATCCCTCAAGTATGTGTTCCTTAGGATTTTATTCTTGGTCCTCTTTTCTTCCATTTTTACATGTTCTTCATCAGTGAACTCATCTATTCCCATGACTTTAGTTGTCACTTCTACACAGATGACTCCCAAGACCTCCAACTATTAGATATCCAGTTGCTTGCTAAATAGCTATACATGGAGATCCTACTTGCATCTCAAACTTAATGTGTCTAAAATTTCCTATAAAACTTTCACTTCCCTCTAACTTTAAAAAAAGCCCCTACAAAGAGATATTTACTGAGGAGTAGATTAAGGACAGAAGTACAAAAACATTTGCTCAAGCTGGGGAACTCACTGACCTCTTGGAAGAATGTACTCAAGCTTAAAACATTTCCCTTAACCCCAGTTTAGGGGGTTATTTCCTGGCATTGGGAGATTTTCCTTCATAGAGCCCCCACTAAGTTTATTTCTGAATATAGCATAGTCAATTGTTACATGAGTTGTTTTGATGCTTGAAGGATATGGTGTCATGATTGGTCTTGATCAAACAGGTTGGACAAGCAGGCAGGGTTTACTCTTTATTGGACTTGATGGATATGGCAGCTGCGAGCAGAGTTTCCTACTGACTCTTTTTTCTGAATCTCTGATGATTCTTCTGATACTTTGGAGTTCACAGACTGAAACCTGGTCTATTCTGGCTCTGGATACTCATTCATCTTTTCAGGTTTCTCTTGACTTTTGTGTTTTTATTTCTAAGTACCTACTTGACTCTTGTCTTATCATCAGAAATGTTTGAAAGCCCTCTTTTAATTTAAGGGTCTTTCCCCCCCCCAGAGGATTATATTCAGTTTGCAAGGTAAAATATTCTTAGTTAAAAGCCTATATATTTTACCATTTGGAATATTTCATTCCAAATTTCTTCTCATTTTTGATAGAAGATGCCTGGTCTTGTGTGATCCTGACTGTGATACCTTCAAATTTGAATTGATTTTTTCTGGATGCTTTGTAGTATCTTTTCTTGAAGGTAGGAGCTCTGGATTTTGACTGATTTGGAACTCTTGAGATTCCTTTCAGGAAGTGATCTACAGTTTCTTCCTTTTTAAAATTTTTAGAATTTAATTTAAAAATTTTTGGTTTTCTTCCTAATTTCACATTGCCTTCTGGTTCTAGTAGATCTGGGCAGTTTTAATTTTTATGATTTCCTGAAATGTAGTATCCAGGTTGGTTTTTTTTAGCCCTGTTTTTCAGAGAGTCTAATGATTCTTGATTTAATGATTAGTCTAATGACAGTTCCCTTCGATCTATTTTCCAACTCAGTTTTTTTTCTTTTTTCTTTTTTTTAAACAAATGCTTTATTAACTTCTGTTTTACATCATTCATTTCTGCCAGATTTTGAGTTACAATCATTTTCCCCCATTATTCCCCTACCCAACCTCCCAGAACAGTAATCCCACAAGATATCACTTCCTCCAATCTGCTCTCTCCCATACCTTCTCCCATACCCCCATCGACTTTTCCATTAGAGGAAGGTGAATCTTTGCATCCCAATGCCTGCACATCTTATCTCCCTATTACAAGCAAAAGAGTATTAATAATAGTATTTATATATATTTGAAACATTTAATGTTAATACCTCAAATTTCAGATCCATTTCCTTCCTCCCTTGTCACCCATTCCCTCTGGGGAGATAAGTAATTCAGTATATGTTGTACATGTCTAGCTATGCAAAACATTATCATAGTAGATATATTGTACAAGGCTGCTTATAATTCCCTCCCACTCATCCCACCCCCCACCTGGTCCATTCCCTACATAATCCTGTCCCTCTTCTATAGTGGGCACTTCCAACCCCCTCCCCTCCACCCCAAGCATGCCCTCCCATCCATCATCCTCCTCTCATCCCCCTTCCCCCTATCCTGCTGCAGGTTGAGATATCCCATTTAGTATGTATGTCATTCTCTCCCTGAACCAAATTCAATGAGAATGTGGTTTTGCCTTTTTAGCCTTCCTATTCTCCCCCCCCCTTGCAACCACTTCCCCCCCTACATGAGATAGTTTACCCTACCATGTCTCTCCCCATCTCCTCTTGCCACTTTCCTCTCTCACCTCATAATTTCATCCCTTGAGTATTCTCCCTTCCCAACAAATTCAACCTATGCCCTCTATCCATATATAACTGTAACCACATACACACACATTCACATATGTATTCATATGACCACACACCCTTCTTCCATTATTTTCATAGTGAGAAAGATATCATCAGTCACAGTTATTGCTTTTCCATATAGAAATGTAAATAGTTCAACTTTGATAAGTTCCTTTTGATTTCTTTTCCCTGATTACCTTCTCAAACATCTCTTCCTTCTTGTGTCTGAATGTCAAATTTTCTATTCAACTCTGGTTTTTTCCTCAAGAATGCTTGAAAGTCCTCTATTCCACTGAATGACCATATTTTCCCCTGAAACAAAATACTCAGTTTTGCTGGGTAGGTGACCCTTGGGTTCATTCCCAGTTCTTTTGCCCTTTGGAATATCATATTCCATGCCCTTCAATCCCTCAGTGTAGAAGCTGCCAGGTCCTGGGCTATTCTGATTGTGTTTCCACAATATGGAAATTGTTTCTTCCTGGCTGCTTGTAGTATTTTCTCCTTGATCTGGGGATTCTGGAACCTGGCTATAATATTCCTGGAGTTTTCTTTTTGGGATCTTTTCAGGAGGTGATCTGTGGATTCTTTCAACCTCTATTTTGCCCTCTGGATCTAAAACATCAGGGCAATTTTCCTTGAGAATTTCTTGAAGGGTGATTTCTAGGTTCTTTCTTTGATCATGGCTTTCAGGAAGTCCAATAATTTTTAAATTATCTCTCCTGGATCTATTTTCCAGGTCAGTGGTTTTTCCCATGTGATATTTCACATTGCCTTCTAATCTTTCATTTGTTTGGATCTGCTTAACAGCATCTTGATTTCTCATAAAGTCACTAGCTTCCATTTGCTCCAGTCTAACTCTGAAGGAATGAATCTCCTCAGTGAACTTTTGAGATTCTTTTCCATCTGGCAAATTCGACTTTTTAAGGCATTCTTCTCCTCATTGCCCTTTTGGACCTCCTTTGCCATTTGAGTTAGTCTATTTTTTAAGGTGTTGTTTTCCTCAATCAGGCTGTTGACCCTTATTTCATACTTTTCCTGCATCCTCCTCATTTCTCTTTCCAATTTTTCCTCCACTTCTCTTATTTGATTTTTAAAGTCCTTCCTAAGGTCCTCTATGGCCTGCAACCCTCTCATGTTTTCCCCTGGGGCTTTTGGAGCAGGACTTCTGACCTCACAGTCCTTTTCCCGCTCTATGCCCCCAAAATAGGAATCTAGGGTTGCATTTTTCTGTTTCCTTTGCCTTGGCATGTTGCCACTTCATTGCTTGACTTTTGGGCTTGTTGCCACACTATGGCTTTAAGGCCAGATAGAGGAATTTTCATCCCGAACGTGTGGGGGGCAACTTCCGTTTCTGGCAAGCTGTAAACCCACCCACGACTTCCACCCTCGATCACAATCCAGATCCAGGGAGATTAAAGCAAGAGCGATTACCCCCCAAGACTGATCGCTGGACCTCCCTACAATTTGGAGGCCGGGAGCTGGAGCTGCCTCTGAAAACTACAAAATGGCGTTTGTCCTCAGTGGCTTCTAGCCCCCAGGAGAAGGAGCTGACGCATTCCCCAAATACCGGTCCCAAAGTCCATAGGACACTAACCTCTTACTTTGTCCATTCATGTCTATGTTGATAATTCTGGAGTCGCCACAGCTCCTGGGGTTCCTCCAGCTGGCTGCTGGCCCTGCCGCCCTGGGTCTAAAACCTCGGCTCACGTGGACCTGAGCTCAGCTAGGATCCCTGTGCTCTGTGGGCTGCCAGGTCCCAGACCGCTGTGCTGGTCCTTCCTGCAGGGCTGCTGGGCTGTCCTCAGTGGGAGGTTAGCTTCTCTGTGTCGTTCTGTGGGTGCTGGGGCTCCAGAAGTTGTTCAGAGTTCCCTTTTACATAGTTCGGGGGGAATCTCCCAACTCAGTTTTTTAAAAAACAGATATGCCATTATTTCCTTCTATTTTTCAATCTTTTGTCTTTTGATTTCTAATATTTCTTGCTATCTCATGGAGTCATTGACTTCTGGTTGGGCTATTCTAATTTTTGGGGGGTCAGTTACTTTGGATAAGGTTTACAACTTTCTCTTCTAAGCTATTTATTTTCCTTCCAAATCTTTTCTCAAGAGTTTTTACTCCTCTTTTTAAAATTTGTTAGTGAACTTCTTCCAGATATTCATTTAATCCTTGTGGAAAATCCAATTTTCTTTGAGACTTTGCTTGCAGTTGTTATGGGGTTATCCTCTTTTTGGAATCATGCCTTCTATCTGGACATTTTTCATCCCCTGTTGATTTTACTTTCACACTGCCCCACAAATTCATTTCCTCATTTCAATTTTCTTGATAATTGTCTTAGTTTGGGCCTTTTCATTTGGACTTTAAACTGGTCTTCCAGACTTCACTACATTTGTTATCTCTCCTATCCTTCCTTCTGTTATCTGAATAATCTGCCCAATTCATTGTTCTGATCATATCAATCCTCACTCAAAAAATTCAGCTTACCCTCCTTTATATATTGAATTAAGTAAAACTCTTGATTTTGATATTCAAGACCCTTCCTTTTTCAAAACAAGTATTTCTGTTACTGAAGTGAACACTTCATTGACTCTCATGATCTGGCTCCAATCTAACATCTTAGCATTGTTTTATAAAACTCTACTAGCCAATATTCTATTCCAGTCAAACTGTACTTATTCCTCTTTTTAACCCTGTTCTCTGCTATATTTCTTTGCCAAAGTTATCTACCGTCACTAGAATGGATTACTCACTCCTTTTTTCATCTCCATCTTTTGAATTCCCTCCCTTCAAGACTGGCCAATTTCTTCATCAAACCTTCTCTAAGCCTTTTCTTCCATATCCCCTTTAACCAACCTGATAGTAATCTCTGACTTCTAAAATATCTTATAATACTTTGTCTACACCTCTCTCTATTTTTTTGGAGGGCAATTGGGGTTAAGTGACTTGACCAAAGTCACATGGCTAGTAAGTGTGTCAAGTGTCTGAGGCTGGATTTGAACTCAGGTCCTCCTGACTCCAGTGCTGGTGCTCTGTTTACTTCACCACCTAGCTGCCCCACTACACCTCTCTTTTATAATGATCAGATCCTCCTGTATATCATTTGTATCTACAATGCCTGACACATAATAGATACTTAATAAATGCTTGTTGATCGATTGATGATAGTTATTAGTACAAATGTCTTCTTACCACCTCATTTAATTGTAAGCACCTTATGACCAGGATCTTTGTCACTTCTATTTTTGTATCTCCAGTGCTCAGAACCATGCCATCAACAACAAGGCTTTGCACACAGTTGGCACACTTAACAAATGTTTGTTGAATTGACTTGAATAATTTTATGTTAATGCTGATAGAGTAATTCCAAACCCCATACATTTCTCCAGAGGATAATGTTTTTGGGAAGTAACTCCTTTATCAGAAGCTACTTCCTAACATGATGGGGTTGGATATACTTTAGGGATTTCCAGTTCTTTGCTTCATTGCCTCTCACCCAGGTGGAACCTATGAAATTCAGTATCTGACAATTCTCCTAAATATACCAACAGTTCCTCTTACAAGACTTCAAGTTCACATCATTTCAAAATATTAATCAGTCTTAGTTGCATAATAAAGGATGCAGATGTAAGTTATATCTGTGCCCACAGAGAGTAGAGTCTCCGTCCCCTTCCCCCACATCCTTTTGTCTTTCTCAACATTGTTGCTGTCTATGCTCTTGAAAGTTGTCGTAGGTCCTTTCAGCCATTGCTACTGTCTTTTATTTTGTTTTACTCTTCCTATTTGCCTCTTCTCCAGAAGGTTGAACTAAGTACTTCTTCTCTAGGTACCAGCACTAGGCGGCTAGCCTTCACAGAGCTTATGTTGGAATCTCATCTGGAAGTGTTATACCTCTTTTCTGTCTCCAGTGCATTGAATCTCTGGCATACTTCAAATTTTTGATTTTTTTTTGGTCTAGTATTAAAGGCCCACTCCATACAAAATGTTTTTAGATTGTTATGGCAAAACCTTTTTTTTTTTGGTCCAATTGAATAGGCATGTTTAAAATTTTTTCTTTTCTATTGAGAGGAAAGAATATGAAAGGCAATTAAGATAAATTGTGCAATTTATTATTTTTTTTTTGAAGAAGATAGTGTAACTTGGTAGGAAAGATTTAGTCTGGGAGTCTGTTTTCAGCTTCATGGTACACTTTGGCACATAGCACTTGGAGAGAAAAAGAAAGAAATGGATTGGAATCCTGGCTCTGACACTTACTAGCTAAAAAATTCTCTTACCTTTCCTCACCCTCAGCTTATTCATCTGTAAAATGGTGACAGTAATGCCTATACTATCTATCTTTTGGGTTTCTTATGAAGACAGTTCTTTGGGAGATTTAAGTAACTATAGAAATGGGGGCTATTTTTGTTACACTCAATGACTTCCTGCTACCTCCTTCCATTCATTTCTCTATTAGTTGGTTCACCTCAAGTAGTTCTTTTGAGACTTCCTAAGTGAAATAACTCTTGAGGAAAAGTCTTGAAAAGAAGAGGAAGGCACTCTATGGTATGAAATGAGGAAACAATTCTAGGAGAATGGCATGGGAGGATTCTAGGAAAAGCTGAAGGGGTGCTGTTAGGGGAATCTGTCCAAATCAGGTAGGCACAAGATCCTCCAGGAATCAGGATAACATGTTCTTGACTATACTGAAGGATCTGAACACAGGTGATAGAAATAAGAAATGTGGGCTAAGAAGAGGTTTTAAAAAGATTTTAAAAATCTAATCTGGAAGGCTAAGTGAAGAGGAAAGGGAGAGAGTGATGTGGTCAGAAAACATAAAAAGAAGATTGTTTTATTTATGGAACATGATCTTTTATACCAAAGGAAATAAAAATATCAAATTTAGCTCTTTTAAAATTAAGATAAATGTATATCTCAATATCCATCTATATCTATGTACATATAGCTGAATCTTTCCCCTAAAACGAGTCCTTACTTTATATTAAGCACAAGTTATGTATTAAATTGATCTTATTTACTTGCTGTCTGAGAAAATGGCTGAGGGCTATTTACTGGGAGGAAAAAAAGCCTCCTGGAAAATTACATGTAGATACCACTTTAAATGATATAATGTTCTCTCCTTTCCTCAAAGATATTTAGAACTAAGGCAGAACTAGGTACACACATAAAAGTTTTTCCTCGACATTTTAAGGCAGCTTGGTGGAATAGAAATCACAGGTAAAATCAAGATCTGAGGTTTGGATTCCATTTCTGCTACTAATACCTTTGTTACATTTAGTAGGACACTTAAATTCTCTGGGTCTCAGTTTCCTCATCTGTAGCAGCAAGCACCCCAACATCCCCAGGGTGGGTGCCAACATAGGTTCTTCAATCTGCTTTTCTAAAGGAAAGCAACTCAAAATGGGTTAACAAGTTTACTTTAATCAATCAAACATATAGCATTTACCTAATTCAGGGGAAAAAGGTCAGCACCCCGAACTTCAAAGTATACAGACAGAACTTACGAGACAGAGAAACAAACAGACCAAGCAGACAGGCTTCCAAACTGCCCAGCCATTACATCAATACCAAATCACAGTTACCAGAGAGGGAAGCATCAACATCTGGGTTTTCAAAGCTGGGGGGCTCTCAACGGCTGCCCAGAGTCTCATCTGGTCAAATCACACAACACTTCTCAAAGTGAGCCTCAAAGCAAAGCCTCACATCAGGGATTATATAGCCTTCTCCTGGGTCAGAGAATGTAACAACCCCTTGACCTACTGCCCAATCACAAGGCATCTAGGTGTAGGCATTCCTGAAATCCAAGTCTCCTGCCACAGGCTCCATGTGATCACATTCAGCCTATTAGGAGGCAGAGTATATTTTCAAATCCAGGAAGGTTCTCAGAGTCTCTTAAGCCTATCAAAGGGCTTAGGGGCAGGGAAGATCTTTAAATTTGCATTTCCATTACATCATCTGAGAGGGTTGGACTAGATGCTTTTTTTTGTGTGGGTCCAGTTCATTTCTTTTAATTAACTCCAAGATTAAGACCAAGCACAAGGAGCTGCAGATGGAAGCAAGAAGGCACAGGTGGCTAAGGGCCACAGCATACCATTGGCCAGCCATGGTAGGGCAAAGTAGAAACCATAGTATGAGCTATGGCTGAAGGGTGAGGGAAACAAGGGAGAAGTGGGGGACCAGGGATGCTCATTTCCAGTTCTTGAAAAATTGCTTGAAGATGGGGCTCTCTCCACCCTGGGGCAGAATCTCTACCTGGGTATTGGGGGCATATCTCATCCGAGAAATGAAGTCTTCTGCCACTTTTAGGGCAGCTTGCTGTTCTTTCTCATTAGCTTTTCTCCCCTTCCAGACATAGATCTTGCCGCAGAGGCCATTGTCCAACACAAAGCAATCATCATCAATCAACAGCTCGACTGCAAATGGGCTAGAGTCCGCCATCTTTGATAGGTGCATCTGGCCAGTGGCGTCAGAAACCTTATATAGGGCAGCAGCATGGGCATTGGTTTGATCAGCCCTGAGGTCTTCTTCTGGATTGCCCTCCTTCAGGGTTGGCTTTGACCCCAAGACTTACATCATCTCTGATGCCTCCTCCCCATCAGTGACAATCACCATTTGGGCTTTTCCTTGCAGTCCCCAGTGTTAAAGCTCTCCCAGCTCAGGGCCCGCTCCGTGGCTCGAATGTTCTTTTTCCCTTTGACCTGGTAGAGTCTCTGGATGGGGCCTGAGGGAGCTCCAGACTTGGTCTGGTGAAATGCTGACTCCACACCTCCCTCCTGGTACTGGAGGCCTCAAGGGAAGTAACTCATGAAGCGGTCTGACTCGTTGCCCTGGACCTCCCGGTGCTGCACTGCCCTCTCCCCCAGCAAGGAGTTGAGGTGGACAGATAATACGGCGTAGGCTCCCTGTTCATCTCGGGAGGACTGCTGACCTAGGAGAGCAGGGGAAAGGAGAAGAGAAGGGAAGAGAGGAGGGGAGGGGAGGAAAAAAGGGAGGAAAGGAGGGGAGAGGAGGAGGGGAGGGGAGGAGAGGAGAAAAGAGGAAGGGAGGGAAGGAGGGAAAGGAGGAGAGGAGGGGAGGAAGAAAGGGGAGGTAAGGAGAGGAGAAAGGGCGGGGAGGAGGGGAGGGGACGGACTAGATGCTTTCTAAGAGCTTTTCCAGCCTGAATATCCATCCCATGGTTTTAATAAAAAGATTCTGTCCTCCCAAATCTCCCCCAAAATTCTGTCCTCCAAATATTTGCATATAACAAATATTTATGACAGAAAAATGAAAAATAAAGAGGAAAAAACTGTACAATGTACATTGATGTTTAAAGTGTGGAGCATGTCTAAAACAAAGCCAACAAATGTTACTTTTTCTTTCAGAAAGTTTTACATGAACAAAGAGAAGGTAAACATTCTTTATGAAGTTAATGCACAACTTTGGAATAATTATTCACTTGTAAATCAATTGTTTATAATTTGGTTTACATTTTCTCCACAGAGTAAATGTCAAGTGGTTAAGTTTCCAAGTTAGCCCACAAAAGTCTATGCATTCATAATAGAGCTGAAATATAGTACTATAGACATAAGTAGTAGTACTATAGACTTTAACCACTGAATATAAAATGTTTCTAAGAAAAAGTTTCAACTTGGGAGGTCAGGAATATAGAATCTACATGCTTTAAGCAATATTAGCTTAACCCTTAGGTAAAGCCAGGTAATCCTGATGCAAGGTCTCAGGCAGGCCATTAATGGCATATCGGTATAAATAAGGGGGAAAGGGCCAGAGATCAAAGGCATAGTCCTTCAGGGAAATACAGCACGCTGTTAGGAGCCTCTTAGCAGAAAAAGCCAAGGAATAATTAAAAGATTTATTCAGCTTTGTTTCAAAGGTGCAGGCAAGCTTACTGAAGTGTCATTCCAATGAGGAAAAGGCAAAAGCAGTTACCAGGATCAACAAGTTTCCTTTGACCTCTCTATTCCAGGGCCAGGTCAGCTACATTTCCCCTACCAGGATTCTAGGCATTGCAATGTCCTTTCTCTACTGACAGTGACTAGAGACCATATCAGCTAAGCTCTTCCCATTTTCAGGAGGTCAGTCCTTAGTTCTATTTAACCACTTCACTTTAGTTTTCATAAAGAGGTATTTACTTCAAAGGTATAGATATCTCCCCCAATATATATAATATATGATATATATTATATCTCCCCTATATATAATATATAATAACAAAGTATAGATATCTCCCCTAATACCTTGGGGATAGAATCCCTTTTACATGATTTGGGTGTTGTAGGTGTAGTGCTAGTGTAGGAGAAGTTAGGATAAGGATCCCCAGTTTCTATATGGGCTACATTGCTGGACTCATAATCCTAGCACTTAACAAGGTGTCTAGCATATAGTAGATGCTTAATAAATACATGCTGAGAATCTACATATTTTTCTCTTTGACTACATACCTATTGGGCAATTGCTATTTTATATATTTGTGATTTCTTTTAAAAACGTACTAATACAGTCAGCAAGTGTACTATGTGTCTTCTACGTGTTAGGTTCTGTGCTAAGTGCTAGAGACATAAAGCAAGGCATACAGTCCTTGATCTCAACATAACACGGCTTACTTCCCTGCTTCTGAAGGAAAATTTTGTGTAATATCCAGGACTAGAAATTTGGTGTCTTGGATGTCAGTCCAAATGTTCTTTTCATTAGATTTTGCTGCCAAAATAGCCTCACATTTAAGTGCAAAAACTCTTAAATAAATTTTTACTGCTTCCTCTCAAGACTGATATGTGGGACATTTCTCACCTATTAAAATATTTCACTTTCCATGTGGGTTGTAGGTATTGACTTAAGTAGTGAAGATCTGGGGTCTTGATGGCAAGTCGTGTTCTAATGCTTTTTAAAAAAGCTTTAATCTTATTTCTCTACTTCTGAATCATAACAGTCTCCCAACAGTTCCTTTTCTTCCTTTCTCTCGTTCTTCTCTTCTGTGACTCCATCCTTTCCACAATCCTTTTGGCAGATGGTCACAGTTCATAAAGCTGGGGAGGGAGAGTGGGAAGCAAAATCCATCCCAAATCCTTTTTCTGTACATGTCCAAATCTAGTTTTGAATAATATTCAGCTAATTACTGATAGCATTTGCATATTTTCATACAAATGTAAGGCCTTCAGATTCTAGTCAAATTGGACCATTCACTGCCTCCTGTTCTTATTTTGTTCCTTTCTATAACTGGGCATTTGTTGGTCTTGCTCTTCATGTCAGGAATGGACTTCTTCCTCTTACTATTTATCTGTTGAAATCCTTCTCATTCTTCAATGCCCAAATCAGGGACTACCTATACCTGAGATCTTCACTGGTCCCTCTGACTGGAAGTAATCTTCCCCTTGTCAGATTTCTTATAGCACTTTGTACTTTTCCCCTTTATACTGGCCACATTTGAATTTGAATTTGTCATTTCTCTATATATTTTATCTCCATTAATGAGTGTAAAGTCCTTTGAGGGCAGGGACTTAACTCTTTTTCATCTTTGCAATTTTAGTGCCTAACACTGTATTTTGGACAGCCACTAAATAAATATTGTTGGATAGAACTGAATTGAAGCAATAAATCAGAAAACTTTGGAAAAGGACCTAATGTTGTTAAAAGTAATGTGGCATAATAAGGAGTAAGAGTGTACGTCTTTTCCATTTGTTACCCTTGGAATGACATAGTGAGGATTCTCAGCTGACCTTGATCAACCTATTGATCTTGAAGCTAATCCTTAGGCCTCTCCCAAACTCTGTTCTATCTCTCTCCTTTTCATTTCAGCCTCCCTGTCCCTGACAATTTGTGTGATTGATTTTCCTCTAGTGATTTGCATTACCAACACAAAGACACCCAGGTAATTTTATGACCTCCGGGATATGAAAAGGAGATCTTTTATTGGGGAAAGGGAGGTTGTTGCTGACATAGATGGGAAATTTTCAGGTGGAGCATTTTTTTGAAAATCAAAGCATCTCTTCTCCCAGGTTGACCCTAGGCAACATCCTGAAATAGGCAACATGAAAATTTGGTGTCAATTCTCTTTTCTCCTCCTTTGAGACCTTCTCTGTTCCCCAACACCCTTAAGGCACTGAGCACTTTCCTTTATAGCAAAACCTTTCAGGAAAACTTCTATTCTTATTTCATGGATTTACCATGATATACATAGAAACATACCATTTACCATAACTACACATAGAAGCCACTTCTCTCTCTCTTTGGGGGATTTTCATTTTAAGACTTCTGTAATTGTAGATTATCAGCATGTATTTATTAAGCATCTACTATATGCTAGGCACCATGCTAAGTGCTGGGATTATGAGTCCAGTGAAAGAAATAATTCTTACTTGTGATGAGTTTACATTCTAATGGGAGAGACAAATAGATATAAAAATATATGCATATATGTAAATATATGTGTATGCAATACATGTATACATGTACAGATATGCACATGTATGTGTACATAGGTTATCCAAAAATCTTAGTAGTTTTGTTATCTAATAGCTGAAATAGCTATTTAAGCTTTATTTTTGTTCAAAACATTTTATTTATTTAACAGCCCTATTGTTGATTTAAGTTATTTAATGGCTTAGATAGTTACAGTATTTAACTTTTATTTAAGTTTAATAGCTCTTATTTTGTGGCTATGATAGCTATTTAAATTTTATGTTTACTTAATACATTTTATTTATTTAGTAGCTTAATTATATATTTGTTTTAAAATAACTGATCCCTATTTAGTAGATTAAATAGCTATTTAAAGCTTTAAAAGCTTAAAACTGTACTGACTTTTGCAGTTTTTTATATCCCTATATACACTGTATATATGTATATACACACACATACACACACACATCTAAATCCATACTCACAAAGGAGAACCTTACTCAGACACCATTTCCCTCATATTTTTTCCCCTGCTCTTTTTAGTCTCCTCTCTCACTGCTGGTTCAAGTAAAGATTTTCCTAGAACCCTTTTCACTTAATCTCTAAGTTTTGGAAAGCTATAGTACCAAAGTGTTCTGAAAGGATGGGTTTTGTTACTTCTTTCACTCTCAAAATCTAAGCAACCATTCAATCAATCAAATATTTATTATATACCTTCTATGTACCAGGCATTGTCGTCAGTGATGTGTTTATATTCAGAGACTCTCTTAGCAAGAACTGGAAAGGTTCTATTTAGTGTTTTATTATGTTTCTTGTAGCAGTCAGTCTTCCCTATGGTCTTAACTTATTGACTGCATCAGATCAGTATCAAAGCCTCAAAGAAATCATTCCTTTATATGACATTTTACAGTCTTTTCAGTGAAGGTAAAAGTAGCTATTGTATTACTTCCTGACAGAAAGCAAAGAATTGCTCTTCTGGACTATCATATCCTAATATGAGGGAGGTCAGTTTTTTCCTTAGGGAGAAATACAGGGAAAAAGAAGACTCACTTTTTTAATTACCAATTTTGTTTTTTCAAGTCAAGTACTGTCTGTGGATAAACATGAAAATTATTACAGACTATTCAATGCAGTCAATATAATTCAATTTAATTCAGTTTAGTTCAATTTATCGATTAACCAAATATTATATACTGAGAAGTGCATAGAGTAGTAGATAAGAGTGCTACACTTGACAGAAAGACCCAGATTCAGATCCTGCCTTTATCATGACATGGGAGTAATGTGACCCATAGTACTGACCTTACAGAGTTGGTGTGGGACTCAAATGAAATGAAGTCTATAAAATGCCTTGCAAACTTTGAAATTCCATATGATCATCAGTTATTATTACAGAGCATAGTGTTAGGTGGTGGTAATGAAAATATTAAAAAAATAAGACAATAGTTCTTTTCCTCATGAAGCATATAACCTAGTAGGGGTGTAGTGTGGTGAGAAGGGGAAAATAATACACTGTTAAGAAATAAAAGGGGCCTTAGAGGTAATCTAGTCTGGCCCCTCTATTTTATTAATAATAATGTTCACTTTTGTTGAATACTTTATGGTTTGTGAGGCATTTGCAAACTTTTTGTTTGTGACCTTTTGTAAGGTCTGTTTTGAAGTGGAAGGTGAAAATGGAAGCCTCTAATCCCTACCCTTAAAATCTGGGCATTGCTATGAGGTTCAACCTCTTCTCTTACCAGGCAGTTACTACTTGTAAGTCATCACCCTTGCTCCACCCCGAGTTGGGGGGAGTATCTTCTGAGTATGCACAGAAATAAAACAACGGGGAGAACAGCGTGAATCAATAGCATCCATTCCCCTTCATTAGGCAGCATTGGATAGCTTAAAGGAAAAGGAAAAACTTTAGACCCAGCTTTATTTAGCTTGGGGACGTTTATCAAATATTAATAATTCTAAACTCATTGTGATTCTCTCTCATTTCCTCATGTCCTAGAGCTAGGATAAAAAAGTAAAACAACCTCCCCCCAAATATAGCCTTTTAAATGAGAGGTCCCACTTCTCTCTCTGTAACAATACCCCTTGAGATCTACCCTCTATTCATAGGCAGATAGGCACAGGGGATAGGGTGCCTGACCTGGAGCCAAGAAAATCTGAGTTCAGACCTGGCCTCAATCACTCACTGGTTGTATGACTTTGGGTAAGTCACTGAACTTGCTTGCCTCAGTTTCCTCAAATGTAAAGTGAAGGTAATAGCACCCACCTCCCTGGGATTGCTGTGAGGATCAAATGAAATAATATGTGTAAAGCATTTAGCAGTGTCTGAAACATAGTAGGTGCTATGTACATGTTAGCTATTTTTATTAAATAAAGACATGCACCCTTAATAAGTAGTTATAATCAATCATAATTTTACATCTAGGATGAGCAGATTTAAAGGTACTAATTACATCAGGAATAATGTACAGACTTGAAGAACAAAAAACTTTGGAAAAATTCCTTGCTATCACAGACCAAGACAGATAGAAGGAGGAAGGTTAATGCATATTCCTCTCCTCAGACTTTTTGGGGGCAAATGGTTTAACAATGCCTTGGTTTGTTTCAGTAATATCTCTGATCAGGGTTCAGGAAAGCAGAGGCAAGACTGCTAAAGTCAAGATGCCTCATTGTGCAATCTCCAGTCCTGCTAGTCCAATTTCTACTTCCTCTCCATGCTAAACTTTATTTTTCCTTTTTCTATCCACTCCAACCTAGTCTTCTATCTCTCAATTCAAAACTCTTGTGCTGTCAATAGCCAATAAACATTTATTGAGTGCCTACTCTATTCCAGGTACTTTGCTAAGTCCTGGAGAAACAAATATGAAAAAAAAAAGAAGACAGTTCCTGCCCTTAAGGAACTTACAATCTAATGGAAGACAACATACAAAAAGAAGCTAAAGTGTGTGTGTGTGTGTGTGTGTGTGTGTGTGTGAATCCATTATGAAAGTCCAATACCATAATCCACTGTTCAGCTCTAAATTTTGCTGTTGTCTCAACATAAAGAGCTTTCAAGGGACTGGCACTTGAGTCCTTTGGCATCACTGCCTTCCTTGATTCTTGATTTTTATCACTTCTTGTGACTATTTGCTCATCATCCATAGTTTATTGAGGCAATGTGAAACGAGGTTCACATTGGCATTCTATCTCATGGAAGTCCTAACCTTTTAGTTGTATTGCAATTCACTTATAATCTAGCTCCTTGGATATATTTTTTTTTATTAATTTGTTTGCTTATTTTTAGTCTACAAGATTCAATTCCATAGTTCCTTGAGTTTCTTCCCTCCCTCACCCCCCGCCCCCCCCCATGACGGCATATAGTCCAGTATAGGATCTGCAAATACTTTCACATTAGACATTAGTCAGGTTACAAAGGTTACTAGATGGAATGAAAAATGGTAAAGAGGAAATAAAACCAAACAACGAAAACAAAAAGATCAAGTAACTTGCTTCCATTAGGATTCAAACTCAGTTCTTTCTAGTTCTTTCTCTGGATGTCGCATTTCTCTCCATCATGAGTCTTTTGGGATTGACTTATATCACTGCATTGCTGAGAAGAGTCCAGTCTGTCATAGTTGTTCATCACACATATGTTGTGTCTGTGATTGTATACAAATTTCTCCTGGTTCTACTCTTCTCACTCAGTATCAGCTTGTAAAAAGCCTCTCCAGATAAATATGAAGTTCATCTGCCCCTCATTTCTTATAGCACAATAATATTCCATTACATGCATATACCACAATTTGTTTAGCCATGATGGGCACCCCCTTAATTTCCAATTCTTTGCAACTACGAAAAGAGCTGCTATAAATATTTTTGTACCTATGGGTCTTCCTCCCACTTCTATGATCTCTTTGTAGCCCCTTGGATATTACATTTAGTGCTCACTCCTTCCTTAGTTATCATCATAGCTTTGGTTATGTGACCGTCAGAATAACGCATCTGTATCTATATTAGTATTTCCTGATTTGTAGTCATACTGAATTTGTAATTGGCTAGTGTTGTTACCTATCTCTGGCAAAATATGACTAATTTGGCTTTGTCCAGAATGTGTCAATGAACTGTTGTTCTACGTTTGCAATTTTTTCTATATACATAGGTTTTGAATTTCTCAGTGACAGCCCATTTCAAAGTTAAGAACTCTAGTTGATGTATAGGGTGACAAATCTCACTGCTGCTCAAATCTCTGCTGGCAACTGCAACTGATTTTTGGTGATCAAAACTCTTGATTTCGGAGTGTTCCTATCCCCCACCTCCCAACTTGCCATCTTTATTCAAGACAAAAGGCTTGTTTGGAACTTACACAGCATGTTGCTCATAGCAAGTCCTTAGATATTGGACATAGCCAAGTGAGGAGGGTTTCTATCTTTCCTGGATTGATGTTCATATATTGTTGAAATATTATGTAGCACCTACTTGATGGAGCGTTGTTGCTACAGTTTGCACAGTTTGATTGCCCTTTGGGCATAGTTTCAAATTGCTTTCTATAATGGTTGGATCAATTCACAATTCCAACAATACACAATCAGTGTCCCAATTTTCCCACATTTTCATCAACATTTATCATTTTCTTTTTCTGTCCAGGACCCTGGAGCAAGTTATGAGACTTTTCCAATTTAAGGAAACCCAAGTGCATCTTAAGATAGGAGGATAGAATGGTGGGAGCTGGTGGGCCTCACTTAAAAGAGGACTTGGGGATCAACAGAATACCCCAAATTTAAAGGCGTTAAAAGAAATGGAGTCTATGTAGGATCCTACTCCAGGTGGGAAGGCATAGGGTATATTCACCATTCAAGAAGATCTGAAAGATAAACAGAAGGCTACCTAGGGGGTACATTGATATTGAGGCTACCAAATAAACTATTCTATAAGATGTGAGAAGGGAATTCTTAGAGCTGGCATTCTCAAAACTCTTGACTTTTAGTTGGTTTCGAGGTGACCAATATATAGTTGCCAAACTGAGAAGAACTGTGAATTTCTTTGTGAATGATTTTACTAAAGATTCACAAAATCATATAACTAGGTGGGACCTGAGATGTCATATAATTCCATGTTTTCACTTAACAGCTTAGAAAACAAAAATCTGGTAATATGATAATCTGTGTGGAATTTGTGGTACATAGCATTATTATTAATTAGCTTATAGCTGATATGCTTAGCTCTGGTCCTGGTCATAGGAAAAATTAGCCTTTAGCCCATTTGCTTTTCAGCAGGGAAACACAAAGAATAAAGGGACAGTTTCTTTTAGTAACTTCCTTGTTTTTTAGGGACTATGGTGGAAGGAAAGGAACAGGCTGCTCATTGTAGCTATGCTATTAGTAGCAGTGGAACCTTGTCTTACCCTCCTGCTCCCAAGATACCCAAACTTCCATCTGTACAGAAGAGAGGGGGAAATAACAGAATGATAAAGGAGTCAGAGAGTCCAATATTTTCCCCCCAATGCCAAACATTCCTGTTTTGCACAGGTCATGATTGCACAGATATCATGAAAATGGTCTGGAAAAAATACTAGGATAATAGTTACAGACTAGGAGAGCAGGTAGGGTTAGAAGATGAATATTTTATTAGGAGTAGGTACATAGTGGAACATAAGGTGCCTACAGCATGAAACACTGACCACATTGGGAGGAGACAGGGTACACTTGTGGAAGGTATTAGGATAAAAGGATTGGAGACCAGTTGTTCTCATTGATCTGCATTTGTTGTTACCCCTTTCTAACCTAACTTTACTGCTAGAGATACCATCCCAGAATCTGTACCTTAGATGCCTGAGGAGGATTAGAACAGAAAACTATCTGTAAGAAACTTTTCAAATACATAAAAAGACATTACTGAAGGTATAGGGCTAGACGAAATGAGTGAATTCTTCAATGTTCTTTGCTGTAGGAACAAGGGGGGCAAATCAAATATAAGAGCTGAAGTGGCTAGCAGAAGCTGCTTATATCCTCAGAAAGCCAAGCTTTCTGACTAGAAGCATTTAAGGAGTACAGAACAGATAAAATTATTCCTTCGGATTTTTATAAGGGAGAAGTCTGGGGAATGCCTCATTTTTGTCTTAGTGTCCCTCTCATCCAGTATACTTCCTTGCATATAGAAAGCACTTAATGAATACTTGTGGAATTGAATCGAGCCATGTAGAGATCAAGGATGTGAAGTGGGATGGAATATTTACCAAGGAAGGCTACTGGGGAAATAAGAGAAGGAAGAAAACTGGGGACCTCATATACATGGAGTTTTCTCCATGGGAATGGGGTTTCAACTGAAATATGAAGAAGGGTTGCTAATCCCATATACCCTTGGTACAAAGTAGCTGGTTTTGTTGATATAGTAAGTATGCCCCCTGGAAAGCTACCTGCAGGCACTTAAGGCACTCTGTGTGACAGCACTTTTTTAAAGCTAAAGTTTATCAGGCCCTACTGATGTTACTTTTTCCAGCCAACCAGAGATCACATTCAAAGTAAAACAAAATATTAAAAAGCAAACTATATAGCAAGACAAATCACAAGAAAAGACTCCTGGGAGGTGGGTACTCCCACATGTTATTGCACTACCAGAGTGGGAGGGAACATATAAAGACAACGTTCACGACCAGAAGACAAGCATGGAGAACATATACATAAAGTACATATGCGATCAGGGCTCATCCACAAAGGGAAGTATAAACCAGCTTACCTGTATGTACCTTGCACTTCCAGGGTACATAACTAGAGGGTTCTTGAATAGGCCTGGACCAGGGCAACTCACACTTCCAGCACTTGAAAGCTACTGATGCCCTTTGAATGTCATTGTACTGTTTTCTGGTGTGTATGCTATCTTCTTCACTTTCTGATGGGTGTCTCTGTTAGTCTTATGGATGCTGAACCTCTTTTTGTTACCATCTTTAAGACTTTGAAGGACATCTGCTGGTCTCTGTTAACATATCTCAGAAAATAGGGGCTAATCAGACTGCCTTCCTGGCAAAATTCTGATTCCTTCAGTCTAATTTTTATTTTTTTTAAATTTTATTTTATTTTATTTTTTAAGTTTACATCATTCATTTCCACAAGATTTTGAGTTACAAATTTTCTCCCCATTTTCCCCCTACCCACCACCCCAAAAACAGCGATCCCACTGAATATCCCCTCCCCCAGTCTTCTCTCTCCTATGTCTTCCCCCATCCCTACTCTTACTTTCCGGTAGGGCATGGTGGATCTCTATGCCCCAGTGCCTGTATATCTTATTTCCCAGTTACATTCAGTCTAATTAAAAATTTTTTTTAAGTTCTTATACGTATTTTGCCAGCAAATATTCCCAAATATCTGCTTTAGAAAACTTCCAAAGATCTGGTGAAGCAGTTAAGTCATGAAAACAAGCATTTATTAAGGATTGTAGCAGGGGCTGGGGATTATAATGAAAGGCAAAAACAGTACTTGCTCTCAAGGAGATTAAAATCTAATGGGACTGATAACATGCAAACAACTATGTACAAACAAGATATGTGCAGGATAGACTGGAGATGATCTCAAGGGAAAGAAGTTGCATTAAGGGGCATCAAGAACTCTTTGCATAAGGTAGGACTTTATTTATTTTTTTCTTGTATTTATTTAGTATTTAATTTTCCCCCAGTTACATGTAAACAATGATTTTTAACATTTGCTTTTAAAACTTTGAATTACAAATTTTCTTCCTTGAGAAGGCAAGTAATTCCATATAGTCATGCAAAGCATATCCATAATAGTCACGTTGTAAAAACTTATTCCTCCTACCCTGTTTATTCTATTCTTTCTTTTCTTTCACTCTGTCCCTCCTCAAAAGTATTTTGTTTTTGATTACTTCTTTCTCCAATCTGCCCTCCCTTCTGTCACCTTTCTCACACTGTCTTCTCTTATCCCCTTCTCTTTCTGTTTTCTTGTAGGATAAGGAAGATTTCTATACCCCATTGCCTGTGTATCTTATTTCCCAGTTACATGTAAAAAATTTTTTTTAAAGCAATTGGGGTTAAGTAACTTGCTCAAAGTTACATGGCTAGTCATTATTTATGTGTGAGTGCTCATTTTCTGAGGCCGGATTTGATCTCGGGTCATCCCAACTCTGAAGCCAGCGCTCTTACTCACTGTGCCATCTAGCCGCTCCTGTAAAAACAATTTTTTAAAAAAATTATGTCTCCTGGATCTATTTTCCAGGTCAGTGGTTTTTCCCATGAGATATTTCACATTGCCTTCTATTCTTTCATTTGTTTGGATCTGTTTAATAGTATCTTGATTTCTCATAAAGTCACTAGCTTCCATTTGCTCCAGTCTAACTCTGAAGGAATGAATCTCCTCAGTGAGCTTTTGAGATTTTTTTCCATCTGGCAAATTCGACTTTTTAAGGCATTCTTCTCCTCATTGCCTTTCTGAGCCTCTTTTGCCATTTGAGTTAATCTGTTTTTTAAGGTGTTATTTTCCTCAGTCAGGCTGTTGACTGTCATTTCATACTTTTCTTGCATCTTTTTCATTTCTCTTCCCAAATTTCCCCCCACTTCTCTTATCTGCTTCTTAAGGTCCTCTATGGCCTGTAGCCAGCTTGTATTTTCATTTGGGGCTTTTGGTGCAGGAGTTCTGACCTCACAGTCCTCCTCCATGCTTTGAGCCTCTTTGCCCCTAAAATAGGAGTCCAATGTTGAACTTTTCTGTTTATTTTGTTTCATTTGCCTAGGCACATTGCCACTTAATTACTTGATTTTTGGGCTTGTTGCCACAGTAGGACTCTGCCACCAGACAGGGGAGCTTCCGCCCAAACGTGGGGTCTTCACAACTTCTGCCATTTGGGTGGCCTCTGTAAAGCCTCCACCCACTCTGGCAAGTTGGATACCCACCCCAAACTTCCCCCCCAGACCACAATCCAGATCCAGGCAGTTTAAAGCAAAAGCGATTAACCCCTAGACTGATTGCTGGATCTTCCTACAGTTCGCAGACCAGGAGCTAGAGCCACTGCTGACACTGCAAAATGGCTTCTGTGCAGCTGTTTCTTCAGCAGCTTTTTGCCCCCAGGGGAGGAAGCCACGTGTTTCCCAAATATTGGTCCCAAAGTCCATAGGGCACTAATCTCTCACTTTGTCCTAGGCATATCTGTGCTGATAATTCTGGAATCGCCACAATTGCTGGTGTTCTGGGGTTCCACCAGCCAGCTGAAGGCCCGGCCGCCCTGGGGCTAAAACCGTGGACCTGGGCTCGGCTCTGCGGGCTGCGCTGTCGGTTCCCAGCATGCTGTGCTGCCTGCTCTCAGAGTGCTGCGCTGGCCGCTCCCTGCGGGGCTGCTGGGCTGTCCTCAGCAGGTTAGCTTCTCTGTGCCGTTCTGTGGGTGCTGTGGCTCCAGAAGTTGTTCGGAGCTCCCTTTCACATTGTTTGAAATTTGTGTGGGGCAGAGCACATTGGAAATGCTGTTTCTACTCCGCCATCTTGGCTCCGCCCCCCAAAACAATTTTTAACATTCATAATTTTGAGTTCCAAATTTTCACCCTCCCTATGTACTCTCATTAAGAAGGCAAGTAATTAAATATAGGTTATACCTGTGTACTCATGAAAAACACTTCCATAAATCATGTTGTTTCCTTTTAGCCAGTCCTTCCCCAAAAGCGTTCACTTCTGATTATCCCCTCCCCCAGTCTGCCTTCCCTTCTATCAGACCTTCCCTTCTTCTATCCCCTTCCTTCCTTCTTTCCTGTAGGGTAAAAAATATATTTCTATGCTCAATTGAATATGTATGTTATTCCCTCCTTAAGCCAATTTCAATAGGAGTAAGGTTTACTCATTCCCTCTCACCTCCTTCCTCCTCCTTCTACCCCTCCACTATAAAAGCTTTTTCTTGTCTTTTTTATGTGAGATAATTTACCCCATTCTACCCCTCCTTTCTCCTTCTCCTAGTACATTCCTCTCTCACCCCTTAACTTTATTTTTCAGATATCATCCCTTCATATTCAACTCACCCTGTGCCCTCTATCTATATATATTCCCTCCAGCTACCCTGATACTGAGAAAGATCTCATGACTTACAAATGTAATTTTTCTGTGTAGGAATACAAACAATTCAACTTTATGCAACAACAACCACACTGGCATACCAGAATGACTACTAGCACAGGCCATTTGATCTTCTTTTCTAAAGGAAAGCAACTATAAAAGGGTCAACAATCTTACTTTAATTAAACATACACACACATATAATTACTTAGTTCAGGGGAAAAGTTAGCACCCTGAACTTCAGAGAAAATGCAAATAGAAATTATAAGCAGAAATTACAAGAAGTGAAAGTAGCACAGATATACAGACAGGGCTTCTAACCATCTGAGAAATTAGTACAGATCAACAGATAGATCCAACTGTCTGACCACAGAAATACATACACAGTTACCAGAGAGAGTGAAATACCAACATCTGGGTTTTCAAAGCTGGGGGGCTCCTTAACAGCTACCCAGAGTCTTTTCTGGTCAAATCACATGAACATTCTTCCAATGAGTGAGCCCCAAAGCAAAATGCTAACCTCAGAGTATATATACTCCTCTCAGAACCAGAGGGCATCACAGTCCTTGTGCCTAATTAAAAATTAGCAAAAGTTGTGGGCCTTCTGACACAAATGTTAAAACAAGCCTCCCCTAATCAAGCTTCCCTTAATGGGCTCCACATGAGGCCTATTAATGGGTGGGAAGATCTTCAAATCCCATTAACGTTACATTTTAATTATTTCCTTATGATTTTTTTCCCTGTTTACCTTTTTATGCTTCTCTTGAGTCTTGTTTTTGAAAATCAAATTTTCTGCTCAACTCTGGTCTTTTCATCAAGAATGTTTGAAAGTCCTCTGTATGGTTGAATATCTATTTTTCCCCCTTAAGGATTATACTCAGTTTTGCAAGGTAGGTGCTTTTTGGTTTTCATCATTTAACTCATTTGACCTTTGGAATGTCATATTCCAAGCCCTCTGATCCCTTAATGTAAAAGCTGCTAAATCTTGTGTTATCCTGATTATGTTTCTATAATACTTGGATTGTTTCTTTCTGGTTACTTGCAATATTTTCTCCTTGACCTGGGAACTCTGGAATTTGACTATATTATTCCTGGGAGTTTTCATTTTGGGATCTCTTTCAGGAGGTGATTGCTGGATTCTTTCAATTTTTATTTTACCCTCTGGCTCTAGAATATCAGGGCAGTTTTCCTTAATAATTTCTTGAAAGATGATGTCTAGACTCTTTTTGGTCATAACCTTCAGATAGTCCAATAATTTTTAAACTCTCTCCCCTGGATTTATTTTCCAGGTCAGTTGTTTCTTCAATGAGATAGTTCATGTTGTCTTCTATTTTTTCATTCTTTTGGTTCTGTTTTATAATTTCTGGGTTTCTCATAGAGTCATTAACTTCCATTTGTTCCATTCTAATTTTTAAGGAATTATTTTCTTCAGTGAGCCTTTGGTCCTCCTTTTCCATTTGGCCAATTCTGCTTTTTAAGGCATTCTCCTCATTGGCTTTTTGGACCTCTTTTGCTATTTGGGTTAGTCTATTTTTAAGGTGTTATTTTCTTCAGCATTTTTTTGGGGGTCTCCTTCAGCAAGCTGTTGACTCATTTTTCATGATTTCCTTGCATCACTCTCATTTCTCTCCCCAATTTTTCTTCTACTTCTCTTACTTGATTTTCAAAATCTTTTTTGAGCTCTCTCATGGCCTGAGACCAATTCATATTTTTCTTGGAGGCTTTGGATGTAGGAGCTTTGATTTTATTGTCTTCTGGTTGTATGTTTTGATCTTTGCCACCAAAGTAAGATTCTATAGTCTGATTTTTTTCCTGTTTGCTCATTTTCCCAGCCTATTTCTCTACTTTTTAACTCTTTGTTAAGGCAGGGCTCTGCTTCCAGTATGGAGAGTGTACTGTCCCAACCTTCAGGGGTTTTGTGCAGTTGTTTTCAGAGATACTTCTAGGGACCTGTAAATTTTCAGTTCTTCAAAGATGGTATGATCTAAGGAGAGGTATTTACTCCTTTCCTAGCCTGTACTCTGATCTGTGAGTGACCACAAGCACTCTTTTCTGTCCTGGAACTGTGAGGAGGGTTTCTTCTCGATTGCTACAACAATCTCTGCTATGCCAATACCCCTCCTTGCCCTAGGACTGCCACCCAGGACTGCAACCCAGATCTAAGTATGGGCAAAGCAACAGAATCCTGCATCAGTGCTAGCAAAGAGACCCCTATAATCTCCTTCTGACCAGCTGTTCAATACACTTACCATCTATGGGCTGAGAGCTCCAGAGATAGCCACTCCCTGCTCATGGTTTACTGGGGGTTGGGGCTGGACTGTGCTCCTTTCTCACTCAGGTCTGACATTCCCTTCAGACTGACCTTCTGAGTTGTCTTTGGTGTTTGTGGGTTGAAAAGTCTGGAAACCAACATAGCTGCTAGTGATCCAGTCCCCTGAGGCCTGCTCCAGTTTTGCTGGGGCTGGTATGTGCTAGACTGCTCTGTTCTCTTAGTCTGGTGCAACAGACCTTTCTTGTCCATCCTCTAGTTTGCCTTGGGATGGAGATTTGTTTTATGCTCTCTTTATTGTGGGTTTTGCTCTTCTAGAATTAGTTGGAATTTGGAGGTGTTTGGGAGAGGGCTCTGGTGAGACCCTCCTTTTATTCTGCCATCTTGGCTATGCCCCCCATAAAGTGGGATTTTAACTGAAGCTTGGAAGAAGTGAGGGAAGGCAGCAGGCAGAGAGGAGGAGGGAGGCATTGTAGGCTTGAGGCATAGCCAGTGCAAATGTCCAGAGTCAAGGGATGGAACAGCTAGGAAAGATGCCCAGAATCTTGTGTGAGGAATAACAAGGAGGCTGGATTTTCACTGGAGAAATGGATTTTCACTGTAGAATATGCAGTGGTTGGAGGTGTGAGTTATTGGATGAGGTGTGTAAGTTCACACAGAAAATTTGACAATCTGCTCTTGAGCCTGTTTAAGCTGGCTCCATAAGGAGACTGGAAAGGTAGAAAAGGAGTCAGGTCTTTAAAAACCAAAAGGACTTTAAAAGCCAGAGGATTTTATATCTGATTTTGTAGTGAGTAGAGAATCACTGGGTTTTATTGAATAGTGGAGGAGTTGGAGAGTGGATGACATGGTTAGACCTATGCTTTAGGAAGATCCTTTTAGAATCTGACTAAAAGACAGACTAAGGTAGGCTAAGCCTCAGTTCAGGGAGATAAACTGCAAGGCTCCTGCAGTAGTCTGGACATGAGGTGATAAAAGCCTGCCCCAAGCTTGTGGCAATCTTGAGGACAGAAGGTGACACATATGAAAGATTTTATGAAGAGAGAATTGACAGGACTTGGCAAGACATTGAATATGGGAAGAGGTAAGAGGAATTAAGGATGACACATAGGTTGTTAGCCTGGCAGACTGGCAGGTGCCCTGGACAGTAACAGGGAGGTTAAGAAGAGTGGAGTGTTTTAGAAGAAAGATGAGTTTGGCCCTAGACACATTGCATTTAAGATGAACTATGACTGGGGAAATTCTGTTCAGTCTGGTTTGCGTAGGGAATGCTTAATAGGTCTAGTGGACTTTAAGAGGTGCAGGTGAGGAGAGAATGCATTCCAGGCATGTAGAACAACAAACAGCCTGCGAGAAGGCAGAAAGATGGGAGATGGATTTGGAGGTCACAGAACTCAGAAGCTAATAGGCCAGTTTGGCTGGACTGTAGAGTACATAGAGTCCCAGAATTTAGAGTTGGAAGGGACCTTGATATCTCTTTAGTCCAACCAATACCTGAAAAAGGATACCCTCCCTATGACAAACTCAGCAAATGGTCATTCAGTTTCTGCTGAAGACCTTGAGTGAAAGGGCACCAGGATTTGCTGGAGCCAGCCTGAACAGGCTCAAGAGCTGATTGTTAAAGCATTTAGAACTTATGAATTTGCCAATGCTCTATGAATTTATTGATCATTTAGGCTTAGGAAAATGATAGAGAAAATACCAATAATGTGAAATAAATATAAATATGTGTACATTTGTTTTTCATTCAGAAAGATAGTAGTTAACCATTTACCAGCACACCACCGAGGGGAAAGGGACCTGCTTCCTCCCAAGGCAGCCCATTCCATTTTCAGATAGTTGTAAATGTTAAATTTAATGTTAAATGTTAAAATGTTAAAAAAGTTTTCCCAAAAATAATAAAATCTAAATTTACCTCTGTAGTTTGTACCTATCGCTCCTAGTTCTGCCCTCTGGGGACAAACAGAACAAGTCTAATCAATCTTTCTAACATTTGAACACATCTGTTGCGTCAGTCAATCAGTCAGTCAACTATAATTTATTAAGTGCTTAATATATACCAGTTACTGTACTCAGTCCTGGTAGTATGGGGTGTTCATGGAGGACTAGCACCACTGGTATGAGGGCTTGCTGAGCCCTTTTCAGGGCTACTCATGCACTTTTGATATCTACCTGGCACTCAGATTTCTCCAAGAAACTGCATCATGCACAGCAGCCACCAGGCTGAGAGTAACCTGCCCATTGGTGAGCTGGGAGATGTCTGCTCCAGGCATGTGAAGACCTTTCCTGGTAGAATGGAGAGATGAAAACAATTTGTTCCAATGGTCAGGAAGGTGGCTGAAGCAAGTGCTGTGAACTGCTTAAAGTTTGGTCAGACATTGAAGACAAGAAGATCAGCCACTGCATCTTGGCATAACATCAGTTGTCCTGACTTTTGTTTTGCCACTGGACTCTGATGACTCTGGGAGAGAGAATGAGGCTGATGACTTCATGCAGCTCTGCCTCACTTAAATCCAATTAACACAAGAGTCAAGACATCACCCTGTAATGTCTTCGGTCCTCTTAAAAAACAAAGGACAAACAACAACTTAGTCCTAGATGTTTGACTCATCTGTTCTCTAGGCTAACCACCTGTAGTTTCTTCAAATGAGCTTAGTATGACATGGACTTGAGGTCCTTCACAGTTCTGAATGTTCTCCTCTGAATGTTCTAAAACAGAAGAGGCAAACACTCTGTGGGCCATGATACTCCTTAGGGAGACCAGAGTCAGAATAAAATGTAACTGGGAAATATTTAAAAAGATAAAAATGCAATAAAACATAGATCACATTACATTTTAAAACTGTCAGTATGCTGCCTGCAGGGATCCTTACATATGAATTAGTGGCCCCCATTTCTGAGTTTGACAATTCTGTTCTATAACTAAATGTAATGCCCAGAATAGAACCCAGAGTAGAATGCAGTATGATTATAACCTTCTATAAACCAGGTCTTTCTTAATGCATTCTAAGATTGTATTCTCTTTTTAGACTACTATAAATACTCTTTGGACCCATGTTGAGCTTAATATTGTAGATTCTCTTCAGGCAAATTGCAGAAAATACCACCTTTCCTCTTCTCCCCTACTCCCTTCACTGTTTACTTTTGAATTTGAATTTTGAACCCAAGTGTAAGACCTAACGTTAATGCCTATTAAATTTCACTACATAGGATCCAACCCAACGTTGCAGTAGGTAAAGATCTTTTTGGATAGTGATTCTGCCATACAAAATATTAGATATCTCTTCCATTTTCCATTGTTATCTCTAAATGTGATATGTGTACCATCTTTGCCTTTGCTGTAGTCCCTGGTAAAAATATTGAAACAGTACAAGGCCAAACACGTATCTACAAGATGACATTGAGGTTAGAATGATTTTTTTTTGAGTTTGACCACTCAACTAGCTCTCAACTGTACTATCATTTAGACCACATCTCTCTATCTTTTCCACAAGAATAATCTGTCATAGTGTGGGATAGTATACCTCACTGATTCATATTGCAGTTGTCCAGGTGAATTATGATGAGGGCCCAAATGAGGATGGTAGCTGTGTGAGTGAAAGACATTATGTTGGTAGAATTGAAAAGACATGGAGGAACTCAAGATAGCAAAGTGAGAAATAGCTTAGGATTTGTTCTCCCTGACTATCTCAAATGAACAAGAAAAATACCCCCATAAAAACAAGAAGGGGAAAAATTTAAAGTCAACACAAGGGAATTCTTTTAAAAACAAAATGACAGAAAATGATCTCATTATCCTAAAGTTTATATTAAAAATGGAGAATCAATTAAAATATATAAATTATCTTAAATCAAAAGAAATGAGAAGAAAGGTTGAAAAAAATTTTTAAAAACTATAGAAATGACAAATAAAAATAAAAGTTGCTGTTTTGTTTGTATTAAAGCTAATAAAATTGATAATACACTAAATAAAGACAAAAAATTATCGAGGGAAATAAAATTAACAAAATAAAAAATTATCAAGGTGAATTCACAATAGAGTAATTCTTAAGGTAGTCACAACACAGAAAAAGTTAGATGAAGGCACGGAAACTATACAATTATGTGCCAATAAAGCTTAGAATTTAAGGTGGATGATTACTTAGAAAAATCTCAAAAAAGAAGGCAATTTATAAATGAACTGCCAAAGGCCCAAAACAATGTTACGGAATGACCTACTCTTGAATTATATTAGACATTTAAAGAACAATTATTGCTTATGTGACAAAAATTATTCTTCAGAATAGACTAAGATGGAACTCTATTAAATTTTTGTGTGTGAGAATAATATACTCTGGATACCCAGCCAAAGAGAGACAAAAGAGAACTACAGATAATTTCAGTGATGAATATTGATATGAGATTTAAAAGTAAAATCTTAGCAAGGGAACTATAATGATATATCCAGAAAGCTATCATTAACTACATTTCTTTTGTACATATTTTCATAAATTTATATGTGCACATGTTGTCCCCTCTTCTAGTTTATGATTTTCTTGAAGGAAGAGCATGTTTCACATTTGTCTTTTATCTCCACGGCGCAACACAGTGTCTGACATGTAGAAGGTGTTTAATAAATGCATGTTGATTGATTTATGGATAAATTAAGCCCAAATTGGAATCATGCTAGAGAGGCAAGTGTGATTCAACATTAGGGAAAATTTACATAATTAATCATATAAACATTTGAAATAAAATCCATATTGATGCAAACAGAAATAGCCTTTGACAATCAATATACATGACTCATTATAAAATCAAAGCATAGGCATGATTGGACACTTTTTCAATATCATCAAAAGTACATATATATATATATGTAAAACCAAGAACTGGCATTATTTATAATGTACAAATGTTAGGAGCTTCCCTTGTACAAATAAGGACAAAACAAGGATGTCTCCTTTCCCCAGTATTATTTGATAAGGGTCTAGAAATTCTAATTATAGCTATAAAACAAAATTAAGTGTATAAACCCCACAAATAGTAGACACAACTTTCCCTATTTGCAGATGGTTTACTTAGAAACCCTCAGAGAATCAATAATGAAAACTATTGAAATGATAAACAGTTTCAGTAAAGCAGTAGGATGGAAAATATATTTACAACATTCATAGGCATTTCCTCAACCAAAGACGGAATAGAAGGCAAGGTAGAAAAAGTGTGATTACATAAAGTCAAAAAATTTTTTGCATGAACAAAATCAAAGCTGGAGTATTATGAAGGAAATTGCTGAGTAGATAAATTTTGAATAAAACAGTCACCATAAACATCTGATACCCAAGATATATAATGAATTAAATAAATGATATTGTTGTTCAGTCGTGTCTGACTCTTTGTCACCCCATTTGGAATTTTCTTGGCAAAGATACTAGAGTGGCTTGCTGTTTCCTTCTCTAGCTCATTTTTTTACAGATGGGGAACTGAGGCAAATGAAGTTAAGTGACTGCTGGGGTCACACAGTTAGTAAGTATCTGAGGCCAGATTTGAACTCAGGAAGACTATTTTCCTGACTTCACACCTGGTCCTCTAGCCACTGTACCACCTAGCTACCCTTTAAGTAAATGATACAAAGAACTATTTCCTAATAAATAATTGACCAAAGGATATGAAGAGATAATTTTTAAAAAGAATTCCTAACTTCTTTTATCATATCATGTTCATATGAAAACATGACCCAGATCACTTGTAATAAGAAATATAAATTCTGAAGTTTTACTTCACATTTAACAAATTGTCAAAGATGACAAAAAACAGAAACAGTAGGTACTGGAGGAGCTTTGCGAAATTAGAGACACACTAATATACTTGGTAGAGGCTCTGGATAACAATTAGTTTTGTTAGGGTTTTACCTTTGGCTCAGTTGAATGAACCATGGGCCCCATTTCTCGAGTTGCCCTTGTCTGTAAAGCTCAAACAATGTGAAAAGAGTCAAAGGATGAGAGTGTCAAACAGACTGAACTGATATAATAAATGGCCAGAAAGGTAAGTGAGGTGTTTTTTCTGGGTTTTTCACTCTATTATTGTTCATCTTTCATTTTCAAAGAAGACAAATGACAGCATGGATGATATCTTGACTGGTGCATGAATTGTATTTAAGTGAGGCAGAATTGTACAATGTCATCAGCCTCACTCTCTCTTCCAGAGTCAAAGTACAGTGACAAGACCAAAGTCAAGACCATTGGTGATGGACTGGGATACAGTGGATGACCTTGGTATCTTTGATATCTGACCAAGTTCTAAACTCTCCATAGCACCTACCTCAGTCACCATCATGGCTTTTGGAACAAACTGTTTTCATCTGCCCATTCTGCTGGGAAAAGGCTTCATTGCTTGGGGTAGACATCCCTATAACTTTTGAGGTCTGCCAGTTACCTTCAGCCTGGTTTAGTCAGTCTACTGAGATGGTTTTACTGGGGTATGGCCACTGTGCATGCTATAGCTTCCTGGAGCCACAGGTGAGAGTTGGGTGAAGGTGTGATGGATGAACATTGACCAAAACTTCTGCAGTAACTGAGGGCTTATATGTCCCAACCAGAAAGCAGGTAAAGTGTGAGATTGGAGTTTTTAGCCAGTAACAATACACTGAGCAAGGATTATAGGATTATGGAGGTCATTGAGTATAAATGTTTTATTTACAGATGAGGAACCTGAGGACCAGAAGGATTAAATGACTTAGGTCACAAAACTAGTTAGCCTAAGGTCACTGAGCTAGTTAGGGCTTAGGATTCATACCCAAATCTTTCTAACTCCAAGTCCAGCACTCTACACCATGCCATCACAGCCAAAAGAATAATCAATGCATGGGGACTCCATTCCCCTCTTTGACTAGTCATTGCCCTTATGGGAGTCTGTGAATAGAAAAGTAGATGGCGAAAGCAGATGGGAAATGCTTGCAGCTCCCACTGTAAATGTCCTAATTTAAGCATCTAAAATTTTCCTAGAAACTCCCAGGAAAAGAGCATGCTTATAAGGGCATCAGGGTTACTGTATTAGCAGGCACCCTAGCACACCGAGGATGGCCTGCTAGTATAGGTTCTTTGATCTGCTTTAGACAGCTTTAAAGGGGTTAACAATCCTACTTTAATTATAGACAGAGCTCCTACGTTCTGAATATAGCAATATCACTATACTCAGACAGCTGGAGCCCTGTCTGTTTATCTTTGTGCTAATTTCTCTGCTTGTATTTTCTCTGTATTTTCTCCATGTTCAGGGTGCTGACCTTTCCCCTGAACTAGTGAATGTAATTAAAAGAAGATTGTCAACCCCTTTAAAAGGTTACTTTTCTTCAGTAATGCAGATCAAAGAACCTGTGCTAGCAGCCATCCTGGGTGTGCTAGGGTGATTGTTGTTACAGCTACCTAGTATGGGGAGAAGCTGTAGGCATGCACCCAATATTGTAGTTACTGAATATATTTGATTTTATTCTTTTCAGAGGCAGCTGGTGGCAAAGTGGATGGGGCACTGGGCCCAGAGTCAGGAAGAGGTATGTTCAAATCTAGCCTCAGACACTTACCACCTGTGTGACCCTGGTCAAGTCAAATACCTTCTGCCTCAGTTTCTTCAACTCTAAAATGGAGATGATAATCGTATTTACCTTGCAAGGTTGTTTTGAAGATCAGATGAGAAAATATTTGCAAAATTGCTTAGCACAGTGCCTGGCACATAGTGAGTGCTATATAAATACTTGTTTTCTTCCCTTTTATTTTTCTGAGGTAGATAGATGACCCAGTGGATAGAGTCAGAAGACCTGAGTTCCAATTTGGCCTTGATGCTTATATTTTAAATTTTTAAAGAAATTTTTTTGGAGGGGGGAGGGCAGGGCAATTGGGGTTAAGTGACTTGCCCAAGGTCACATGGCTAGTAAGTGTGTTAAGTGTCTGAGGCTGGATTTGAACTCAGGTCCTCCTGATTCTAGGGCCAGTGCTCTATTCACTGTGCCACCTGGCCTTGATGCTTATTAACTGTATGGTCTTAGGCAAGTCACTTTTCTCCTGGGCTTTAGATTCCTCATCTGTAAAATGAGGGCCTATGAGGTCCTTTCTAACTCTACTTTTATGGTCCTATGAAAATAAAGAAGAAAAAGGCTTTCCTGGCATGTGGTATGGCAGCTTAGTTAGGATAATTGGGTAAATGGAAGGACTTAAGCACTGCTACCCAGACAGGTGAAAGACTAGGGAAAAAAGAATTACAGAGAGCTCGGCATTCTATCAGATTGCCCTTTTGTGTTGGGTGCAATGTATCGCTCTTGGAATGACTCTAGAATGACTTGTGTTTGTTCCTCATCAATGAATAGTGTGTGGTACTTGGACAGCAGCACTCTCAGTGGTTAAATTTGGAATCGTACGATTGTATAAAGTATACTCTGACCGAGTGATCCCCTACTGAGCATAAAACTCAAGGCAGTCAAGGACAAAAGCAAAGATGCAATATATACCAAAATAATCATTTCAGTGCCTTTTTTTTAAAGTAGCAAAGAACAGACCAAAAAGTGGGTGCCTATCCAACTGGGCATGGATGAATTACCTGTGACATTTGAATGTAATGTAATGTTATGGTCAACATAGTCAACTGTCAGGGCTGGGGTGGGAGAGGTACAAAGAAAAGCAAAAAACAGAGATATATGGGACAGTTTGTATGAACTGATGTAGACTAAAACAAGCCAAATCATAAAAATAATACACATAATGACTATAATAATATAAATGAAAAAGTGCATATTTGGGTGAGTAGAACAACCAGATTTCATCCTGAGATCAGAAATAAATATATGTCCCTCCTCTTGGTAGAGAGAGAGATGCAGGGAACAGCCTATTGTACTTGGGGAAATGGCAGAGAGAAGTATCAAACTCCAAGGCAGCATATCACTTACATTATCAAACAAGGTCACTGTATTAGTTGTTTTTTGCTTTAATATTTTTCTTTGCTATAAATAAGGTTTCAATTTTGAGGGGTTAGAGGAATGGGATATATATGCAAAAATGACAGAGAATAACAATGGCTAGCATTTATATAGTGCTTAAAGGTTTGTGAAACACTTTGTAAAATATTATCATATTTTATCCTTACAACAACCCTGAGAAATAGGTGTTTTTATTATCTACATTTTATGGATGAGGACAGATAGAGGTTAGATGACTTGCCCAGGATCACACAACTAATATATGTCAGGTCAAATTTGAACTCAAGTCTTCCTGATTCAAGGTCTAGTGCTATATCTGTTGTGATGCCCAGCTGAGTGAGATGTAAAAACAAAAGGCACCATAAAATTTATGTCACATGTTGTACCCTTCTCCCACAGGTCTTCTCCTCTTCTCCATAGCATAGGGTCAGCTGTGGAGTAAACCTGACTCCAGAGAGGGAGATCAGGTTTTTTCTTTTTCTTACATTCTCTGGCTCATTGTACTTCTATTTTGGAGTTCTGGGGAGCTCACGCTTAGACTTGGTTCCTATCTAGGACCTACCCTAAAAGGGATTAACAGGTCTCTTCTAGAAAAAGTTACTGAAAGTTCAAAGTAATAGAAATTCTTAATACAACATAAAAGATTTAAAACTCTCCATTGACAAATATAGAATATAGTAATCCATGGCCCAAGTCACTTAAGTCTGGGTGTTTTTGTTTTTTTCCGAAGCAAATGTCAGAACTTGACCCCGTTCTCCCTCATCTTCCTCTTCCCTCTCACTCCTTACGAGGACCAAGAGACTAACCAGGAGCCTCTTGTCACACATGCCCTTCAGCAAGGGTCCAAAGCATATACGTCATTGGAAGCAGCCCAAGTACATGTTTGGCCCCACCACCCCAGTTATGCTTTTATTTAAAAAAAGAATTGGAAAGTAATTGAATATGGGAAATGGCAGAGAGAAATGCCAAACTCTGAGCCTCTGAGTACAGTCCTGTGTGCCTGGGAAGATTGTAGTGTTATAGACAGAAATAGGGAAAATTGTTCATAGTCTTTCTAACCTGGGGGAGAGTGTGGGTCTTGTAGTTTTCCTTCTATATAAAAGCAGTGACTGGGGGAGTAGATCAGATAACCTCTGTTTCCTTCTAACTCTAAATATATGATGTTATGATCTTGTCCAACCCCTTCAATTCACAGATGAGGAAACTGAGGCCCAGAAATATGAAATAGTCTGCTGGAGGGCAGACAGGCAAAAAGTGATGGAGCTGGACTTTGGATCTATGTCCTTTGACTCTAAATTCAGGCCTCGTTCTACTATATGAGGTAATAATATATATGAACTTTTTTTTTTGTCCCACATATAAATAATCAGGATTATGTAGTTCTAAGTTCGAATCTGGGTGGGTGGGTAGTAGAAATCCTTTTAGTCATTCCTTGAACTACCTACCTTTTTCTTTTTTTCCCTCTATACATGCACACACATATGCACATGCACAAGAACATGTACACACACATTGTCTTTCCTTTTTCAGTGGACCTTTCCTTTTTCACAATTTATCTTTCTTATTTGTCCTCTCTGTGCCCTTCACTGGCACAAAGAATGTGAAATCTTTTATATGGATGCACAGGCCCCACACTCTTGGTGAAAAAAATAAGGCCTAGGCATTTATTTCTAGAGAGGATCACTGAAAACATCAGGGATTTGAGGAAGCAAAGAAAGAGTAAAATTGAAATTACTTTTGAAGAGGTTTATACATGAAGTAAGGGGAAAAATCGTCTCCCTTCTGGATCCTACTCTGGTCTTCATCTGCCAGGCAAGGACCAGAGGTTGCTGTAACCATAACAACAGACCTTTCATTTTATAATTTCTTAGCATGAGGGCAGTTGTACACTAACAATGGTTCCTCTCATCTGGGTGTTTCCTTGTTATAGGGAAGTAGTATTTATAGTTGCCAATTACTATGCCCATTATTTTCTTGTCAGGCAATGCCTGCACAGTTTGGAGGTCTGAGAAAAAATTAATTACTTTCTAGGAATTCAATCACCTTGTTTAATATTTTAAATGCATTGCTAATATGTAAATTATATATGCATATTACATAAATTTAAATTAGATATATTTATTTACCCTATAAAGGTTGTCCCAAAAGTCTTAGAATAGTTTTAAATTTTTTTTCTAAAGATTTCAGGGATACCTTATGTAAAATTTAGAATATGCATTTAAATATTAGCAGCCTACAAATAAATATTAAATAAAATGATTTAAGTTATTGTAATACAATATTGTTTCATTTTATCATACAACTACAAAGTTCTTATATGTTACAACAATGCATCCCTTAATAGAGATATATCTGGGGATAAGGACAGGGATGGAAAATAGACTTTCATTGGTATTGAGAATACCCATATGAGGAAAATCTCTCTCCCTATGCAGATCTGCATTTTCTCTGCAAGTTATAGTCTTAAAGAGTTGCCCAGAGCAATGAGAGGTTAACTGATTGACTTAGTGTCACAAAGCTGGCATGTTCCAGAGGCAAGACTTGAACTTAGGCCATACTGGTACCATACTACTTCTAGATACTAATTATTCATTATTTTTGTTATTGTTATTTTATCATTCATTTATTTTATTTTTATTATTTTATTCTTATTTTACAGTTATTCAAATACTTTTACAGTCAGATATAAAGATGAATGAATGAATGACAAAGAATTTATTAAGAGCCAACTGTAACAAGTAATAAACTAGATGCTAGAGATACAAATAGAAAGAAACTAGTCAGACACTGCTTTTAAGAAGTTCAGGCTCTAATTGAGGGGATAACATGTAAAAGAGAATTCTTCTGTAGGTTTCTCAGGGCATGTTAGCAGCTCAGATGAGAGTGGGAGGAGGCTATTGTAGAATATAGAAACAGACCAGATGGTAAGACTTGGAGGACCAGAAGATTCAGGGACAGGGCAGATGGTTAAGATCTGTGGGTTGTCCATTTCACAGGAAGAATGAGAGCTGTGGAATCTTATCCCATTGGACTGTGAGCAGTCATCTTTCCAAATGGAAGGGAAGATAGGGTCTCTGAGGTCCAGGAGTTGGATAAGGAGGTCTCTTCTTGCCATTATACTGCCCTGATGGTGTCCCTTGTTGGGATTTGGGCAATGTTGGTGTTAGGGAAGGCAGAGGATTTATACTCTGTTTAGGAGGATAAAACACAGTATTATATATAAATAGGTAAATAAAAAATGTATAAAAAATGAAAAGTAGTTTCAAGAGGGAAAGATTATTAACACTGGGATCTAGGTGTCAAGGTGAAGGTGGGACTCCAGAGGCCCACATTTAAAAAATGGTACTTTGACTGTGTTTTGAAAGAAGCTAGAAATCCCAAAAGGTAGAAGGAAGTATATTTTAGACATAGGATACCATTAGTGAGAAGGTACTGATGTAGGTGAAGAAATGTCATTCTAGTAAGTCAGCTTTACTGGAAAGAATAAATAAAGGGGAGTAATACGAAATACACTAGAAAGAAAGATGGGAATAAGATTGTTTAGGGCTTCAAATGCCAGGCTGAGGAGTTTGTATTTTTCTACAAACAATGGAAGCTGGAATCTCTTCTCCATTATTTCCTCTTCTTCCATGAAAGGAAAATTGCCAAAGAAGATGCACAATTTCTGAATTCTATAGCTCCATTCCCCTTTATATATTCGAATGGTGAATGTCCATAACTTTGACTGTCATTGTTGTGTGACACAAATACAACATAAATAATTTAGTATTTTGAAATTTTGCTATATGGTAAAATGCCAGTACAGAAAATAACTATTGTCACAAAGTGGCAAAAACAGTTTGACTGCATTAGTATTTTTAGACTTCTTAATTTGTTCCTTGTTCTTCTTCAAAGGCAATCATGTGTTTTTAGGTAGCATTTCCTGAAGCTTCTAAAAGAAGGAACAATGGTCTTTAGTAAAGAATTCTTAACATGTAAACAACTGTTTCTTCAGAGCAATTTTCTCCAGCTTATAAATGTCAAAGAATTAATGGACTCAATAACATGTATGCATAAGCAGGTGCATTTAATTCAAAGACAAGTGAAATACAGATCAAATAGGTAATCTGAGACTTGTAGGAAATGGAGGAAAGCACTGGGGGCAGATAATCTCTTTGAAAAACTCCTCTTCACCGAAGTTAATTGGGATTTGACAGCATTGGTGAATATGAGATTTGGGATTATCTGGTTCTAGGCTTTCTTGCAACAGGCTTTCTGCTCTAAATGTGCCTTTTCCCTTGACTAGAATCTTTTATATCTTGAACTGTCCATGCTAGAAACTCCCAGCTTTATGTGGTACTTTCTTGCTTGCAGCATCATCTTCACTCTGAGATTATGTCCAATTTACCCTGTGTATATCTACTATGTACATAGTTTGGATGTGTCTCCTTTGTTAGAATGTGAACTCCTGAAAGAGAGGAATTGTTTTTGCTTTTCTTTGTATATCCAGAGCTTAGCATAGAGCCTGGCAAATAGTAAAACCATAATAAATGCTTATTGCTTGATTGG
This sequence comes from Gymnobelideus leadbeateri, assembly GCA_011680675.1. Lineage (NCBI taxonomy): Eukaryota > Metazoa > Chordata > Mammalia > Diprotodontia > Petauridae > Gymnobelideus > Gymnobelideus leadbeateri. Next base: position 236,161 of record WOXC01005908.1, on the reverse strand, counting down.
GAAACCAATCAGATGTACCTGTTCTTCATTACCAATTGCTCCATTGTATGGGACTGACCCAAGTGTACCTGTGCTGAATTGGGGAGAACTGTTGAGAGCATGGCATAATCTAGGCATCAAGTCTGGAGGTCATCTTTCACTCCATCACCTTCTTCATTCTGTAGGACAGAGAAAAAGAGCATGGATTTGGAGTTAGAGAGCATGGGTTAAAATTCTTTGTCACTTACCAGCTGTGTGACTTGGTGCAAACTATTGAATCTCTCTGGTACTCAGTTTTCTCATCTGTAAAATGAGGGGGTTGGATGAGCTGGTTGTCTAAGATCCAACTTTAAAATTATGATCCTTTGAATGACCATATCCAAAGTCCAGATCATGTGTATTCTGCCCTCTCCTGATTCTAACTGGATTGTTGTTTTACCAGTGACTAGGATCATACTTCCTAGAGCCTGTTCCTACTCTTCATGCACGTGGGTATCATATTCTTCCATGAGCCTTTCCTTGGGAAACTGCACCAATAATAAAAGCTTATTGCTTTGCATTAACAGCTGGTCTTATCTTTTCTGCAAAGATCCTTGTTTCTTTCCAGCAGTGGATTAGAACTCTGTAACTCTCAACTATTCACATAATCCAAGTCCTATTACTGGGGGAAAATAGAGAGTTGACTGTGTAATTGGACAGAAAAGTGTATCTAACTTTTTTGCCTTAATCCAAACTTTTAAGTTTTATCACAAAGCCAACTATTTAACTATTATCTCTTCAGATATACAGTGGTGTGTTCTCTCCTTAATGTCTTGACCTTATGATATAGTTGGGTTCAGAGGGAAATTGTTTTGCTGGATATAAAGACTGTAAAGGTTAAGATATCTGTTGATTTAAGAATTGAGATACTGGCTTTCAGTCAAAGCTGCTTATCAGAAAACTTTGGTAGCATTATAGCATTCCCTCCAGAATTCCATAATAGCTTAAATGTCATGCAAAACATTTTGCCATTTGTCATTATAATATAATAGAGCAGTACCTTATGGGATTGAGGCAAGAAAAGGCTTTTATACGATTACATCACATGATGATAAATGCTAACAATTTGTGCTTATTGTGAGAGTGGTTTTCTAAAGAGAATTCTTGATCCATTGTGTCATTGTGCTCCTCCAGATGTATATAAATATAATCCATAACATATAAATATAAATAATAGGTTAGAAATAAGCAAGAAGGATTTTACAATTGTCTAGATAGAACAAATTAGGATTTGTGAATGTATGCTGAGGTCTCGTTTTGATTAAAGAAAGGACAGTTGGGAATAGTGGAAGAGAAAAAAAATCCAACTCACCACGAGGAGGATATTGTTAAATAGAATTATTAACTTGTGCCTTTTTGACCTCTGGTTTGGATTGCTGTGCTGCATGTTGTCTAAGGCAACCTTGGAAGACTGCAAGGTATTTTTATTTAGAAATTCGAGTGCATGCAATATGTAATGCCTGAGATTAGGTAAGCAACACTAGCAGCTCATGATACATGTACTTAGAGAGAAGGAGCAGTTTCAGTAACAATATGAGAGGGTGAAAACATAGAAATAGAAGAATTCTTCTATTTGCTGTCTAGGTCAGCTCTGACTCAGTGGCCAAATAAATCTCTAGTAGCAGGGGGCTATATTACATCATGGGGTGGGGTAGGGTGCAACTACAACCTAGTTTTTTCAGCTTAGCCAACTATGAAGCACATAACCAACTCTTAACCTATCAGTTAATCAGCAAGAATTAAAGATTGAGTTCCTACTATAAGGTTAGCTCTGTGGAGGATAGAGGTGAATTTATATACATGTTTTTGGCCCAAAGGTATTTACAATCTCTCTGGGAAGACAAGACTGACACAAGAAAAATTAGAAAACAATAGGCATGGGGTGGCTAGATGTCCCAGTGAATAAAACAACAGCCCTGGAGTCAGGAGGACCTGAGTTCAAATTTGGCCTCACTTAACACTTACTAGCCCTGTAACTCCAATTGCCCTGCCTTCCCCCCTCAAAAAAAATAGAGCAAAAAATAAAAGAGAAAACAATAGGCAGGGAGACATTAAGGTTTTGCATTGGCTGCAACAGAGCCAGGTGGCTGTCATTGTTTGTGCTGCTGCTATATAATAAAAGTAGGAATATGGGCCCAAAGGGTGAAGGGCAATAATCTTGCATTCTTTACTTAGCTTTTGTTCTTGCTTAATTTTGTATGCTAATTTTAAAGACAATTTTTGGGGAAAAGTAAGTTTCTGTAGAAGTTAGAAGTACAGAAGAAAAGTGGTAGCATAGAGCATCTTCGTAACCAGAGATACTCAAAAGAGATAATGTGACACCCAATGGAGATTTGACACCTCTCCCCCCAGGGGATGTTCAGCAAAAAAGAGTATGATGATATCACCAGAGGAATGAGCCACCCTGTAGCATTGTAGGCATGAGTTGTCTTGTCTCTGTGTGTTCCCTCTATTTGTGCTTGTCACCACTATTGGTATGATAACCCATGGGAGTGTATATATTATATAGGAGGAAAGATCTTTTATTGGCAGTTTTTTTTACTGTGCTCTTTGATCAAATGACTTTTGTTTTGAGGTAGCATGTCCTTTGATTGGCTAATAAATGTAGACATATTGTGACTCATTAGCTATAAGTTTTAAGTAGGTGTCTCAAACCAGGGTAATTTTTTTGGTCCACATAGAAGGTTCCTCTATATTCCCTGGTCTAACCTCTGGTGCTGAAAATGCCGGGCAATATGTAACCAAATGCTAAGTGATGAGGTACCCGAATTATACATGTATAATAAGAGTCCCCAGAAGGACCAAATAGATCTTTGCTAGATCAGTTAGGGAAGACTTTGGTAATGACCTTATTTATATATTCACACCTCTTCTCTCTGTCTTCACAAATCCAACTCATCCCATCATAGAAAGAAACACATAGTTGGTTAAAAAAAATAACCCTCAAAGATCATGTAGTCCTAATTATCTCGGTAGAAATCTGAAAACATGACTTGAAGGATGTTAGAACTTTTTAACTAGGTACCTATGCAAAAGGTCAGCCCAACTTTACATAATGCATATTTTTAAATGAATCTTCAAGGGGCCTTTGTATGAGTTGAAACTTTTAGTTGGTCTTCAATTTTTCAAATGTTCATCAACATCTAATATCATACTTAAAATGAGGTCTCAATAAATATGGTCCAACTCTCACATCCATGCATTGCTGCTGGAAAAATCATAGCTTTGACTATAGAGACCTTTATCAGCAAGATGATGTCTCTGCTTTTTAGTATGCTGTCCAGATTTCACATAATTTTCTTTCCAAAGAACAAGCATCTTTTAATTTCATGGCTGCCATTATAATCTGCAGTGATCTTTGAGCCCAAGAATATAAAATCTGACACTGCTTACATTTCTTCTCCCTGTTTGCCAGGAAATGATGAGACCAGTTAATGATCAGTTGCCATGATCTTAGACCAGTTGCCATGATCTTAGTTTTTAGTTTAGAAGTGTTTATCTTCAAGCCAGTTTTTGCACTCTCCTCTTTCACTGTTGAGGGGTTTCTTAATTCTTCTTTGCTTTTTGCTGTCAGAATGGTTTTGTCTGTATATATGAGTTTGTTGATATTTCCCCTAGAAACCTTAACTCTGGCTTCTGATTCAATCGGCCTAGCATTTCTCAGAATGTACCTTCCATATAAGTTAAATAAGGTGACAATACAGCTTTGTTGCACTTCTTTCCCAATCTTTAAGCAATTAGTTGTTCTATGTTAATTTCTAACTGTTGCCTTTTGACTTGAGTATAGGTTCCTTAGCAGACAAGTAAGATGATCTGATATTCTTATCTCTTTGAATCACATTTTGTGACTCATCCATACAGTCAAAGGCTTTAGTGTAGTCAAAGGAGCAGAAGTAAATGTTTTTCTGGAACTCCCTTGCTTTCTCCATAATTCAGTAAATGTTTTACAATTTGGTCTCTAGTTCTTCTGCATTTTAGAAACCCAGCCTATACTTTTGGTAATTCTCCATTTACATATTGCTGAACCCTAGCTTGAAGAATTTTAAGTATAAACTTGTTGGTATGTGAAATTAGTGAAATTATTCAGTAATTTGAACACTCTTTGGCATTGCCATTCTTAAGGATTGGAACATAAACTGATCTTTTTCCAGTTTGGTGGCCACTGTTAATTTTTCCAAATTTGATGGCATTTTGAATATAGCCCTTTAACAGTATTATCATTTGCAATTTTAAACAGCTCAATTGGAATTCCATCATCTCCACTAACTTTATTGTTAGCAATGCTTTCTAAGGTCCACTTGATTTCATTCCCTAGGATGTCTAGCTGTATATCATTGTGATTATCAGTGATAATATGATCTTCCTTGTATAGTTCTTCTGTAAATTCTTGTTACCTCTTCTTAATCTTTTCTATTTCTGTTAAGTCTCTACCATTTTTATCATGCTCATTTTTGCATGAAACATTCCCTTTATAACTCTAATTTTCTTGAAGAGATCTCTAGTCTTTCTCATTCTATTGTTTTTTCCCCCTATTTCTTTGTACTACTCCTTTACGGAAATCTCTCTCCTAGAATTCTCTCTCCTCTCTCCTGGAATTCTGCATTCATTTGGGTATATCTTTCCCTTTTCCCCTTTATCTTTTGCTTTCCTTCTTTTCTTAGCTATCTTAAAAGTCTCATCAGAAAACCATTTTACTTTCTTGTTCTACTTTTTTCTTTGGGATGTTTTTTGTTGCTGCCTCCTATGCAATATTGTGAACTTCTGTCCATAGTCCTTTAACTACTCTATCTACCAGATATAATCCCTTAAATCTATTTATCATCTCCACTTCATATTCATAAGTAATGTTATTTAGATCATACCTATGTGGTCTGATGGTTTTCTTTGTTTTCTTCAATTTAAGTTTGATTTTTAAATTACATGGTGTTTTTCATCTATGTTTTGATTTAATGGTAAAGAGTTTGAGTCAAATCAAAATCAGAAAAAAAGCTTCTTTTTCTGTGCCTGATATAACTGGGAAAAGGGGCTAGGGACTCTTTGTGTCAGTAGATTCCTGGGAATGTGGGAACAATTGTTTGTCAAGCAAGTGTCTTATTACTACTTTATCATTTTCCTCAAAGTAGGCTTCTTTGATCTAGAAGAAAAGCTATCCTCCCTCCCTCTCTCCTTCTCTTCCTCCTTCCCTCCCTCCCTCCCTCCCTCCCTTCCTTCCTTCCTTCTTTCCTTCCTTCCTCTTTCTATCATCTACCTGTGTATCACCCATCCATCCATCTATCTATCTATCTATCTATCTATCTATCTATCTATCTATCTATCTCAGCCTGGAAGTACAGAGGCTACTCAAGGGCATGTCCCAATATGATCAGCAGGGGAGATTTTACCTGTTCTGTTTCTGACTTGGGCCCTTCCTTAAGCAACTTGATAAGCCCTCACTCTAGGGGCCTCCTCATAATAGTACTAACCTTAGTGAGGACATGCTATTAACTTAGTTCACTGAAGTTTAGAGCTCTCAGCTTCAAGAGATCCACCAGCCTTAGTCTATCTAGCAGCAGGGATTACAGGTATATATCACCATAATTTCCCCTTTTAAAAGTCACTTATCAACGTCCTGGTTTTGCCATTCAATTCTAGGAGAACTATCTGGAGTAGCTTGTTATAATCATTAATTTGAAAAGTTTAAATATCAACCATTCTGTACATGTATTTTAAGATTTCTTTTTTTTTTCCTTAGAGAAGTTCATTTATAAGAAAAAAAAGAAATTACAGTGGACTTTTCTAAGAATCACAAGGAGTGAAACATCAGGTATTCTATTGTTAATTAGTTAATACTGTGCTTGTAAAGCACTTAGAAGATGAAAAAATATCTCGTAATTCAGAATCACTATTATTATCAGTACCAATAGACAATCATTTTATAAGGTCATGTTTCATCTAATTTGGTAGATGAAAGTAGGAGACAGATTTGATTTCCTCTCACAAGCTAGATATTATTTTGGGAGAGAATAGGAAAGGAAATTGTTTTCTATGACTTTTCTTTCAATATTCTGATGGTTTTTGACTAATTGAGTTTTTGGTAATTTATATATAGGACCTTGAGAATATATTTACCAGTGTCAGAAATTGAGGGCAATGGAAAGGGGCTACTAATTTTTATTTTTTCAGAAGATAAATATGTAACCTTGATTTCTTACCTTATTTCTAGTCTTGTATTTCTTTTTATCTGCCAGATATTTCCAACTGAATGTCCTGTTGACCCCTAAAAACTAAATAAGATTAAAGTTGAGCTCATTATTTTCCTATCAAACTTTTTTTTATCAACTTCCCCATGATTCTGGAGATACTGCAACCTTCACCATATTCTAGGCTTTAAATCTAACTGTTTTAGGGGCGTCTAGGTGGTGCAGTGAGTAGGAGAGCTGGCCCCAGAGTCGGGAGGACCCAGGTTCCAGCCTCACAAAATGAGCACCCATATAAAATAATGACTGGCCATGTAACCTTGAGCAAGTTACTCAATCCCAATTGCTTAAAAAAATCTAACTGTTTTGAATAATGCAAAGATGTTGCCTTTTCTGCTGTAATTCTCATTAGCTTTTGAAAAATAAAGAAACATACATGAGGGGAAGAATGTATTAAACATTTATATAGCACCTACTATGTGCCAGGCACTGTGTTAAACATTTTACAAATATACATAGACTAGTCTAGGATCAATTCTTATAAGCAGACACCATCCCTTGGAAATTGAACAATTCTGACCAGTCCCCTGGTATGCACAGAAAGATACAGACCAGTGTGACTTCTTTCCTGGGAACACAGAAAAAAAGAAACTTTCCCTTGGACTAGCGCCCAAAGTGCTGATCTAGAGGGAAAGAACATATACATACACGAGAATGAAATTGGATAAACCACTGGATATTGAAGTGGTATGTAATAAATCCTATATTCCTCACTCTGCCATAACTTCTCAATATTTTGATAATTTTTTAGCTTTCATCAACTTATTATTTGTGTAGAGGCCACTTTAAAGTTGTCAACTTCATGGAAAAAAGTGCTTTTTAGATGTCTAATAATAAATATTTATTCATTGAATGAGGAAATGAGTAAGAACAAAGTGGGATGTGTAAACTAAGAAGAGCCTACCTGAACAAAGTAAGCATCAATTGATATTGTTGTCTTCTATTCAAGTAACAACAATATAGTCAGCTATACTGCTCAATCAACATATGATTTGCTAGGGTTTGGTATAGAGATGAAAGCGTTGGTTGATTTCTTTTATTGGAGAATGATTCCTTCTGCAATTAAGGGTAAGGCAGCTCTTTCTCATTTTAGTATTTTGTTTTGGGGTTAAAATTTGAATTGAAGTTGAAATATCAAAGAGGCAGCATAGTATAATGGAAAGAATGTTAGCTCCGGAGTAAGAAAACTCCTGTTCGTATTTTTGTTGTTGTTGAGTCAGGTTCAATTCTTTGTGACCCCATTTGAAATTTTCTTGGCAAAGATGAGTGGTTTTCAATTTCCTTCTTCAATTCATTTTACAGATAATGAACTGAGGCAAACGGTTAAATGACTTGCTCAGGGTCACACAGCTAGGAAGTGTCTGAAGCCAGATTTGAACTCAAGAAGATGAGTCTTCCTGACTCCAAGCCTAGCACACTTTCCACTGTGCCACCTAGCTCCCTGACTCATAGTTTAGTTCCATTATATATGTGTGAGCCAGACATCAGGCAAGTCATGTCAACTTTCTGGGTCTGCGTGTCCCTATCTATAAAAGGAGGCAGGAGGCTCAGATGATCTCTAAGGTCTCAAATCTAAAATCCTCTGACTCCCATATTTGTAATGGCCAAGTTCCTGTTATTTAGAAGATACCCAGGAGAATGGAATCCACTTTCATAAAAAGAATTATTTTTAGTTTTAGCCTCCATGCAATTTCCTTTTACGGTTTTATGAGTTCTGTATTATCATTTATATTTAGGTTGGTAAATGTAGCACTCACATCATTATTTATTTTCTCTTAGGCATTTTGCCTACAATGAAGATAAGTTACTACCAGATACACAGTGATGACATGATTATACATTTGTGGGCCAAAGAGCCAGGCTTCAGCCACAGGCATGATCAACCGAAAGAGAAATGATAGAATCATAAATCAAGAGCTGGAAGGGCTCTTAAGAGGCCAGCTAGTCAAACTTTCATTTTACAGATTGTAAAAATGAGTCCCAGAGAAATAACGTTTCCATATAAAAAAAATAAACAAAGTGTGTAAGAAAAAAATAAGACATAAAAAAAGTAATGAATGGATTCAAACCTATGCCCTCTAATTACAAATCCAGTGTTCCTTCCACTGTATCTCACTATTGTCAAGCCTGCTTTCTTACTCAATTATCCTTTAAACACAACTAAAAAAATGCGATATTAAAGAATACCAAATTTTAAAAGTTATATGTTTAAAACAGATTGAAAAAAAACCCTAGGTAAAATTTAGCAGTTTTATTTTTAGGAAATCTCTTTAAAACAGGATTTCACAATATTTCCTTCTTTTAATGTTGAAGAGAAATCCTTAGCAGATATTTGTCACCTTTAGTCTTTTTGAAAGCTAATGTGGGTGGGAGGTAATGATAGGAGCTCTCTAGCTGAAAGGAATTCAGGAGAAGTTGGAGAATGAGGCTTAACTTTTTTTTCTTCCTTTTTGGAAGGCAACTGGGGTTAAGTGACTTGCCCAAGGTCACACGCTAGTTTTTTTTGTGTGTTAAGTGTCTGAAGCTGGAACTGAACCCAGTTCATCCTGACTCCAGGGCCGGTGCTCTATTTACTGTGCCACTTAGCTGCCCCAAAGGTTTGATTAGTCAACTTTTTTTTTTTTTGCTTTTTTGGAGGGGGAAGGTAGGGCAATTGGGGTTAAGTTAGTTGCCCAAGGTTACATGGTTACATGGCTAATAAGTGTTAAGTGTCTGAGGCCAGATTTGAACTAAGGTCCTCCTGACTCCAGGGCCGGTGTTCTATTCATTGTGCTACCTAGCCACCCCTTATCAATTGGGGAATGACTTCCCCTCGTAACTCTTTTTTTTTTTTGCTTTTTGGAGGGAAATTGGGGCTAAGTGACTTGCCCAAGGTCACATGGCTAGTTTTTGTGTTAAGTGTCTGAGGCTGGATTTGAACTCAGGTCCTCCTGACTCCAGGACTGGTGCCCTATTCACTGCGCCACCTAATCGCCCCTCAAGGTTTGACTTTCCAGGCCTAAAACTGGCATGTATGTATATATAGGTGATTGCAAAAAATGAGAATTTTCCTGGTCTAGTTCAAATAAACCTTTGATCTCCAACCTCAGATTCTCCCACCTCCTTCTTCTCCATCTAAGCCAATGAACACATTGTTTTGCTTTTTGCAGTTTTCTCTTTGATTGCTTGTTTTGCTTCAAACCAATTCTTCTCTACAAATGGTTGTACTATCTTCTAACTGTGACTTTCATTCAAATATCATGACCTCTGATGGAAGATCGTTATCCCAGGCTACTAACCTGTGATTATTTGTAACATAATTTCTTCCCCACCTTTTTCCTATAATACGGACTGGAATGTCACATGTCCCCACTGGAATCTCTTTCCTTGCTCTCTCTTCAGGGGCAACTTGGTGGCACAGTGGATAGAATAGCACAACTTGGACTCAGTGAGTCTGAATCTTGCCTCAGACACTTATTAATTGTGTGACCCATCAAAAGTATCTTAACCTCTCTGTGCCTGAGTTTTTTCGTTTGTAAAATAGGGATAGTAATTTTGAGGATAAAATGAGATAATATATTTAAAGAGCTTTGTATGTAAAGATAAAATATGTATGTAAAGATAAAATAAGATAATATATGTAAAGAGTTTTGCAAACCTCAGAGCTCTATACATTTCATTGACATTGTCATCGTCATCATCACCATCATCACCACCACCACCATCTTCTCCCTCTCCTTTTCTTTCTCTTCCTCTTCCTCCTCTTCCTTCTCCTTCCTCAGTAACTTTCTTTTGCTTCCAGAATCACATATAAATCCTTCTCCCCCTCCTGCATTCTGCAATTCAACGAAATCAGCTCTTTCTTTGTCCCACACACAGATTCCAGCTCTCATCTCCAAGTCTTTGCATCGACTATTCTCTAGGCCTGGAATGCACTCCCTTTTCACCTCTGCCTCAGAGAATCCCTCCCTTCTTTCAAGACTTAATTGTAGCACTACCTTCTACATTAAGCCTTTTCTAATCTCAACTGCTAGTGCCCTCCCTCAAACTACTTTATATTTAACTGCTTTGTATTTATTATATCTATAGTTATTCTGTACATACTTATATATTTTCCTCTTGTCTCTCTTATTAGAATGTAAGCTCCATGCATGCAGGGATTGTTTAATTCTTTGTACTTGTATCCTAAAGGCCTTACACAGAGCCTGGCACATAGTAGGTACCTAATAAATTATTAGTGATTGTTTGGAAGAATAGTACCTTGATTCCTACCTGATTCAACACTAAACTTCCTAGAGCTTATTCAAAACTATAATTTACTTCATGCCCATCTCCTTAAAGCTTCTTCCATACCTTTGGGCTTCCACTTTAGTTGGGTTTTGCCTTTGCTCAAGTACTTGAGAGAGTAGAATAAGAATTCTAGTTGGGTGAGGATGAGAGATTGGGGTTGAGAAGACATGGGGTCTCCTCTTTACCTTCTCTAAGACTCTACTTTTTTTAAAACTTAAGGCAGAAGCAGGAAAAGAGATTATAACATCATAATTAAGTTGTACATGTTTATTAGCAACACTCCCCTCTCCCCCATCAGTGTGTCTTCCAATCAGAAGGATAACCTACTCTCCTTCAGAACAGAGACAGCGCCATTGCTCTTCCCTAGCAATTTCTAGCTGCTGGGCGTTTCCATTTCTTTTCATGACAGGAACTGTCCTGGTACATTTGGGGAGAGGGTTCTCTCACTTTTCTTATTTCATATGCCTTCTCTCAGAAAATATAGGAAACCTTTCAGCCTGGTATGCCCTAGGTGTGTCCCTGCTTGCAAGCATGTAACTTATAAGATTACAGAAAAAGTTCTATTAAAAGGAGAAAAACCCAGATCCCGAGAGTCCCAAGCATGAGGGATTCTTTGGACTAATACGTTGTTGTCTCAGGTTCTCTTTTAAATTGTTACTCTCTCCTGGTCAAAGGCTGGGCTGTAGTATTTTTCTCTCTGTCTAGTTTTCTGATGTTCCCTATGGCTTTCTTCATCATGGTCACAGAGTTCATGAAGTCTCTTAGATAAGGAGAGAACAGATTTCAAAGGTCTGCATCTTCCACTATCATCTCCTTTAGGACACAGGCGGGTCTCTTGCTCTTTTGAGAGCAAGAAGAGGGAAAACTGAGCCAATTAAACATTGAAACCAATTAAAAACCATAAAACCAATGAACACATTGAAACAGTCTGACTATAGCATTATATGTAATATTTCATATCTGTGAACTTCACCCCCTCAAGGAGTTGGGGGGATGTGTTCTCATTGTTTTTCTTAAAATGGCTATGGTTACTGTCCACAAAGTAGATACTTCTGTGCTTTTCTTTGTGGGGGTATACCCTCTACCTAACCCCTTGATAACTTACTAGGAGGTCTTCAGCAAATGTGGGGTCTAGTGATACATCACCAATAGCTAATGTAGTGATACATCTCTCTGCAAATCTAGTCTCAGACAAAAGAAAACCAGATTGTAACTAAACCTGCATTCAAATATTTGCCAACATTGTAGAGTCTAACAAAATTTGTTCATCGCTGGTCTATTTGTTAGAAGCACAAGGTAACCTTTATGACACCATAGCAAGATAAAATAAATATATTTTTAAAAATGTATGAATAAATTAATTTTTAAAAATGCTATGAAGAGGGGCGGAGCCAAGATGGCAGAGTAGAAACAGGACTTCCCTGTGGCTCTGGCTTCCACCTCTTCCAATACATGTAAAAATGACTCTAAACAAATTTTAGAGCTACAGAACCCACAAATGATAGAAAAAAACCTGCTGAAGGCAGTCGGCAGACCAGCAGAAAGGGGCTATCACACCGAGCTGGGAGCTGAGCCCAGCCCCACATGAGCTATGTGGTTTTGGCCCCAGGGCAGCCCTGACCAGCAGCAGCCAAAGCAGATTTCAGGACAGTGAAGCACCAGCAACTGTGGCAGTCTCCAGACTTCTCAGCCCATAAATGACAAAGACAAAGTAAAAAGTCAGTGTGGAACTCTGTTGGAACAGGGGTGGATAGAAGAGTGTGGTCCAGCCCCTTCCCCAGGGTGAGAAGCTGAAGAGGCATGGTGGCTGCATTGCGTAGCTGCCTTAAGAGCTCCTGGCCTAGAGATTGTAGGGGTCCAAGCAATTATTTAGAGGATAATTATTCTTGCTTTAACCTGCTTGGATCTGGATCACTCTCTTGGGTGAAAGTCATGGGGTGTGTGGCCAAGTGCCAGAGCCTGTGGGGCTGCCGAGAGGGCATCCTCCTAATTGCTCCAGCAGCTGCAAAAACCCCAGTGATTTGGGACAAAGCTCTCTCCATTCTGAAAGCAGAGTTCTACCATGGCAAAGAGTTCAAAAGTCAAGTAATTGACTGGCAACATGAGCAAGCATAGGAAAATCAATGCTATGATAGATTCCTTTTTCAGGGACAAAAAGGATCAAAGCATGGAATGGGAGGAAGACAACAAAGTCAGAACTCCTGCATCAAAAACTCCCAAGAAAAATATGAATTGGTTACAGGCCATGGAGGAGCTCAAGAAGGATTTTGAAAACCAATTAAGATAAGTGGAGGAAAAATTGGGAAGAGAAATGAGAATGATGCAAGAAAATCAAGAAAAGTGAGTCAACAACCTGACTGAAGAAAAATAACACCTTAAAAATAGATTAACTCAAATGACAAAAAAGGCCCAAGAAGCCAATGAGGAGAAGAATGACTTAAAAAGCTGAATTTGCCAGATAGAAAAGGAATTTAAAAAACTCACTGAAGAAAATAATTCCTTCAAAATTATATTGGAGCAAATGGAAGCTAATGACTTTATGAGAAATCAAGATACTATAAAACAGGTCCAAACAAATGAAATAATAGAAAGCAATGTGAAATATATCATTGGGAAAACCACTGACCTGGAAAATAGATCCAGGAGGGGTGGCTAGGTGGTGCAGTGAGTAAGAGCACCAGCCCCGGAGTCAGGAGGGCCTGGGATTGGTTCCAACTCAGTTACTTAACACCCACACAATAACTGGCCTGCTGCTTTAAAAAAATAGATCCAGGAGAGATAATTTAAAAATCATTGGACTACCTGAAAGCCATGATCAAAAAAAGAGCCTAGACACCACCTTTCAAGAAATTATACAGCAAAATTGCCCTAATATTCTAGAACCAGAGGGCAAAATAGAAAGAATTCACCAATTGCCTCTTGAGAAAGATACAAAAAGAAAACTCCTAGGAATATTATAGCCAAATTCCAGAGTTCCCAGGCCAAGGAGAAAATATTACAGACTGTCAGGAAGAAACAATTTGAATATTGTGGAAATACAATCAGGATAGCACAAGACCTAGCAGCTTCTACACTAAGGGATCAAAGGGCTTGGAATATTTCTGGAGGTAAAAAGATTTAGGATTAAAACCACCTACCCAGAAAAACTGAGTATAATGCTTCAGGGGAAAACATGGTCATTCAATGAAATAGAGGATTTTCAAGAATTCTTGATGAAAAAAACAGAGGTGAACAGAAAATTTGACTTCTAAATACAAGAAGTAAGAGAAGCATGATAAGGTAAACAGGGCATAAGGAACTTATTAAAGCTGAGCTATTTGTATTCTTACATGGAAAAACAATAATTGTAACTCATAAGACTTTTCTCAGTATGAGGACAGTTGAAGGGAATATATATGTGTAGGAGGGTGTAGGTGTGTGTGTGTGTGTGTGTGTGTGTGTGTGTGTGTGTATGAGGGTGTGCATGTGTATATACATTTATACATAGGGCACAGGATGAGTTGAATAGGAAGGGATGATATCTAAAAATAAAATTAAGAGGTGAGAGAGGAATATATTGGGAAAGGAGAAAAGGAGAGATGGATTAGGGTAAATTATCTCATATAAAAGAGGCAAGAGAAAACTGTTACAGTGGAGAAGAGCAGGAAGATGAAAGGCAATGGGTCAACCTTACTCTCATTGAATTTGGCTTAAGAAGGGAATAACATATATACTCAATTGGGTATCTTATCCTACAGGAAAATAGGGGGGAAGTGGATAAGAGGGGGAAGGATAGAAGGGAGGGCAGATTTGGGGAGAGGGTAATTAGAAGCAAACACTTTTGAAAAGGGACAGGATCAAAGGAGAAAATAGGATAAGTGGGGGGCCAGACAGGATGGAGGGAATTATAGTTAGTCTTTCACAATATAACTACTATGGAAATGTTTTTGTGTAACTACACATGTACAACCTATATTGAATTGCTTATCTTCCCAGTGGGGATGGGTGAAGAGGTAAGAAGGGAAAAAACCTGAAACTCAAAGTATTAAAAACAAATGTTTAAAAAGATTGTTTTTTAAATTTTTTAAAAATTACTACCATGTTTTTAAAATTTTAAATTTATTACATCAAAATCCAGTGCCTTTTTAGGGGTATCATGGAATTTTTTTCTTTTTTCTCTCCTCCCCCCTCATTATTTAAAAGAACAGAAATGAATAATAAACTCTATATAGTAGGACTTTTTTTCAGTAGAAACAAATAATTGAAGACAAAGTTGGAGACCATTAACTGAAGAATGCTTAAACAAATTGTAGTACAACTAGATGCCTATTAGTACAAATAATAAATCCCCTGATGTGGTTGCATTATTCAAATTTGAACTTCGTATTTCCATTGGGCTAGAACCAATGACTATATTTTACATAATTATAACTTTGAATAGTGTGATTTGAACACAAGACCCTTTCAGGTGATTCATTATTTGTACTAATTAGACTTAACTATATAGAAATACAATGGGATAATAGTGCTTCTTAAATGATAAATATGAGGATTTCAGAGAAGCATAAGAATTCTTATATGAATTGATGCAGAGTAAAGTAAGCAGAACTACAATACAATATATATATATATATATATATATGTATAGTGACACAACAATCCGAATGAAAGATTTAAACTTCTAATTACAATGATTTATTTTGATTTAAATGATTTAAAAGATGTGAAAATGTGCTACCTTCCTCTTTTTGAAGTGGAGAGTTATGATTGAAGAAATTTATATATATTTATATATATATAATTATATATATAATTTTATATATATATAATTTACATATATAATAATAATTTATATATATATATATATATATATATATATATATTTAGATATGGTCAATGTGTCTATTGATTTTGCTTAATTTTTTTTTACTTTGTAACCAGGGAGAACTCACAGAGAAATACTCTCTTTCCTGATTCAAAAGACCTGGTTATACTTTGGGAAACACTGATTTCTTGTTTCCATATATGAGCATCCATACATGAACTAGGAACTTTAGTATCTGACGCTATTCCAATGGTAGTCATCTGAATGATACTCTAAACAGAGATGCTTAATTTACACATTGAAGGATACAGAAAGAACTTATATCCAAGCCTGCAGAAAGCTCTGTTCCCCCATTGGACCATTTCCCCCTAATGACTTGTACCATTCCCATGAATTGTAGTATGACCTGTTCAACAAACAAAAGGTGAGGGGAGAGAATTTTTCCTCCATATTGATGTTTTCCTCTAAGGACTCTTTGCTTTATTTAATTTCTCTTTTGTTAGCAACTCTTTCTCTTCTCTCTCTTTGGCAGGGGAAGGATAAGGAGAGATTATTTAAAAAAGTGTAGACTACAAAAGACTCATGAAGGAAAGTGCTATACACATCCAGAGAAAGAACTATGGAGTTCAAATGCAGATAGAAGCACACTACTTTCTTTTTTTTGTTGTTTTATGCTTTTTTTCTCATGTTTTTTCAGCTTTTATTCTGATTTTTCTTTTACAGCATGACTAGTGTGGAAATAGGTTTAATATGATCATACATGTATAGCCTATATCAGATTGCATGCTGTTTTTGGGGGAGTGGAGGAAAGGGAGAAAATTTGGAACTCAAAATCTTATAAAAAAAGGAATGCTGAAAATCTAAAACAATATTAATTGATTAAAAAGTAAAAGACTGTGGATTGGGGAGGCAGTGGTTAGAAGTAAACTATCTGTATAAGAAGGGATAGAGTAAAAATAGGCTGAGAAGGACAACACTGGAGTTTTCTTTCTATAGGATGGAGGGAAATACACATATCGTAATTATAACTTTGAATGTGAATGGGATAAACTCACCCATAAAATGGAAATGGGTAGCAGAATGGATTAACCAGAATCCAACAATATGATGTTTATAAGACACATATTTAAAAACAAGAGATACACGTGGAGTTAAAATAAAGAGCCAGAGTAGATTTTATTATGCTTTAGCTGACGCAAAAAAAAGCAGAGGTTGACTAATGTGGAAATATGTTTAACATGGTTGTATATCATGTTATATACAGATTGCTGTGTATACATATACACATACATGTATATGTCAGATTGATTGCTGCCTTTGAAGGGGTGAGGGAAGGGAGGGTAGGATAATAAATTGAAACACAAAATCTTGTAAAAATGAAGGTTGAAAACTATCTTTATGTGTAATTAGAAAAAAATTAAAATACTATTAAGTAAAAAAAAGCAGGGGAAGCAATCATGATCTCAGACAAAATTAAATCAAAAGTAGATTTAATTAAAAGAGAAAAACAGGCCAACTATATTTTGACAAAAGTACCACAGACAATGAAGCAATATCAATACTAAATCTATAAGCACCAAATACTATAACATCTAAAATTTTAAAAAGAAGTGCAATGAATTATAGATGGAAATAGATAGCAGTACTATTATAGTGGGGACTTTAATCTTCCCTTCTTAGAACTAGATACGTTTAACAAAAAAAAATAAGAAAGAAGCCAAGGAAGTGAATAGAATTCTAGCAACTTTCTTCTGGCTACTGCTATTGATAGCTGCTTATTTTTTTTTTTTTGATAGCTGCTTATTTTTTGTCCCCAAGAAATCTTAAAGATATTATAGAGTATCTTGCAAAGGTCGGTGCCCTCACTACTTTAGGATCCTTTTAGCAATGAACAAGATGTATAATAAGCTGACACCCACTAAAAAGACAATTCTACTTAAGAGAGTCAAGTATTTAATAAGGATGAACATGTACATTGATTTCCAGAAAACTTTAAGCCTCAAATAAACATAAAATTTACAATGACTTCTAGAAGCTGAGGATATAATACATAACAGTAGCTACAGAGATATAAAAAAAAAAAACACAAAGTAGTTCTGAAAAGAAAATTAAAATGGAAGATCTCTCATGGGCCAAGTTGTGACTACCTTGACATCAGGCCATGTGGATGTTCTAACTCCTATTAGAGAAAAAGATAAAAAAGACACAGGCTGCTGACTACTACTCAAACAATTAGGTAGAGAGCTTGTTGCAATTTGCAGGGAAGATAAAGAGCTGGGAAGTTCTGTGCTGCTATTACAATTCTGCCAAGAGTGAGTTAGTGTCCTACAGGAGAGACAGGATAGGGACCCAAGAGCCGTCTATTCTTCTGCATACAAGGGAAAGGAAAAAAAAAGAAAGAAGATAAAAAAGATGATCAAATATATTTTTATATTCATCCACCTAAGAAGAAGAGAGGAAATAAAAGAATGAATGAATGAATGAAAAAGTATTTATTAAGTGCTATGATAGGATCAGTATTTCTATGACAGAAAGAACTTGCTTTCTTCCCAACTACAGCAAATGAAACTTTTACCTAAAAGAAGACAAAATGGCTCTCAGGACTTGATTGATGAAGCTTCCCAGTCAAGTAAGAACATAAAAAATTCTAGCCACATAGAATATGCCCCCCACCCCTGACTTGGTGAATTTCTTTTAAAAAAATTAAAAAAATCGCTATCTTATGTTTCTTATATCATCATCATTATTTAAAGTATCCCTCCCTTCTCATTCTTTGAGAACCATCCTAAGAATAAATTTTTTTAAGAGAGGAAGAAAAATCAGTACAATACAGATCAAATTCACACAAAGTCTGAAAACATGAGTGATGTGTAACATCTGTGAACTTCTCTTTGTGAAGGGGTGGATCAGTGGGTATCAACTCATATCTCTTCATTTGAGTACTGCTTGGTCTTTATAATTGATTATATTTGCTTTTGCTTTTTTTTTTTTTTTTGGTATGTTGTTTTTTCAACACGAGCATTTCTCCTGGTGTGCCTTGGTATATATTTCCTATGTGTCTGCTTTTCCCTTGTGTTCTCTATTTGGGTTTGCTTCTACTAGGCATGTTTCTGGGTGAGTGCACCCCAGGTTTATGGAGGAATTGTTATTTTGCTACTTTTCATGTTGTGCTATTTCATTAAATGACTTTATTTTGAGCTGACTGATTATTAAAGATAAATATATTTGGGGGAGCCTGTGACAGCTACTTTGCCATTCTCTCTATGAATGTATTTAAAATAACCAATATGATGTGGGTCTTTTTTCATTTTTTCCCATATGACCTTGTTTTATGCTTTTATAAAGGTGGCATAATTGAATAAATCAATCAAATTGCTATAAATATGTTCAATAAATATCAATTACAGGTTATAAGTTTAGGGGAATGGATTCACCAAGTACCTTGAATCTGGGCTAGCTATCCCCTGGGCATCCTTTTCTAGGGGGTAAGGTATGTCCTTAGGCTTCCATCTATAATTAATCTTAGAAAGAGATTAAGTGATTTGCCTATTGTCACACAACCAATTTTTATCAAAGGCAACACTTAGAAAGAGAGATTAGGTGACTTGCCTATTGTCACACAGTTTTTATCAAAGGCAACAATTAAATTCAGTATTTCCTCATGTCAAGACCCGATTTCTATCCACTATGTCATGTTATCTCTTGTTTTTTTTTTTATTTATTTTATATTAAATTATTGTCTTCCATGTGTGGGTTTTTTTTTATTTTTTTATTTTTTATTTTTTTTTAAACAAATACTTTATTAACTTCTGTTTTACATCATTCATTTCCGCCAGATTTTGAGTTACAATCATTTTCCCCCCATTATTCCCCTACCCAACCTCCCAGAATAGCAGTCCCACAAGATATCGCTTCCTCCAATCTGCTCTCTCCTATACCTTCTCCCATACCCCCTTCGACTTTTCCATTAGAGGAAGGTGAATCTTTGTGTCCCAATGCCTGCACATCTTATCTCCCAATTATAAGCAAAAGAGTATTAATAATAGTATTTATATATATTTGAAACATTTAATGTTAAGACCTCGAATTTCAGATCCATTTCCTTCCTCCTTGTCACCCATTCCCTCTGGGGAGATAAGTAATTCAGTATATGTTGTACATGTCTAGCTATGCAAAACATTATCATAGTAGATATATTGTGCAAGGATGCTTATAATTCCCTCCCACTCATCCCACCCCCCACCTGGTCGATTCCCTACATGATCCTGTCCCTCTTCTATAGTGGGTACTTCCAACCTCCCCTCACCCCAAGGATGCCCTCCCATCCATCATCCCTCCTCTCATCCCCTTTCCCCCTATCCTGCTGCAGGTTGAGATATCCCATTTAGTATGTATGTCATTTTCTCCCTGAACCAAATTCAATGTGAATGTGGTTTTGCCTTTTTAGCCTTCCTTATTCTCCCCCTCCTTTGCACCCACTTCCCCTACATGAGATAGTTTGCCCTACCATGTCTCTCCCCATCTCCTCTTGCCACTTTCCTCTCTCACCTCATAATTTCATCCCTTGAGTACTCTCCCTTCCCAACAAAATCAACCTATGCCCTCTATCCATATATAACTGTAACCATATACACACACATTCACATATGTATTCATATGACCACACCCCCTTCTTCCATTATTTTTCATAGTGAGAAAGATATCATCAGTCACAGTTATTGCTTTTCCATATAGGAATGTAAATAGTTCAACTTTGATAAGTTCCTTTGGATTTCTTTTCCCTGATTACCTTCTCAGGCATCTCTTGCTTCTTGTGTCTGGATGTCAAATTTTCTATTCAACTCTGGTTTTTCCTCAAGAATGCTTGAAAGTCCTCTATTCCACTGAATGACCGTATTTTTCCCTGAAACAAAATACTCAGTTTTGCCGGGTAGGTGACCCTTGGGTTCAGTCCCAGCTCTTTTGCCCTCTGGAATATCATAGTCCATGCCCTTCAATCCCTCAGTGTAGAAGCTGCCAGGTCCTGTGCTATTCTGATTGTGTTTCCACAATATTGAAATTGTTTCTTCCTGGCTGCTTGTAGCATTTTCTCCTTGATCTGGGAGTTCTGGAGCCTGGCTATAATATTCCTAGGAGTTTTCTTTTTGGGATCTTTTTTCAGGAGGTGATCTGTGGATTCTTTCAACCTCTATTTTGCCCTCTGGATCTAAAACATCAGGGCAATTTTCCTTGAGAATTTCTTGAAGGGTGATTTCTAGGTTCTTTCTTTGATCATGGCTTTCAGGTAGTCCATTAATTTTTAAATTGTCTCTCCTGGATCTATTTTCCAGGTCAGTGGTTTTTTCCCATGAGATATTTCACATTGCCTTCTATTCTTTCATTTGTTTGGATCTGTTTAACAGCATCTTGATTTCTCATAAAGTCATTAGCTTCCATTTGCTCCAGTCTAACTCTGAAGGAATGAATCTCCTCAGTGAGCTTTTGAGATTCTTTTTCCATCTGGCAAATTTGACTTTTTAAGGCATTCTTCTCCTCATTGCCCTTTTGGGCCTCCTTTGCCATTTGAGTTAGTCTATTTTTTAAGGTGTTGTTTTCCTCAGTCAGGCTGTTGACCCTCATTTCATACTTTTCCTGCATCCTTCTCATTTCTCTTTCCAATTTTTCCTCCACTTCTCTTATTTGATTTTTAAAGTCCTTCTTAAGGTCTTCTATGGCCTGCAACCAGCTCATGTTTTCCCCTGGGGCTTTTGAAGAAGGACTTCTGACCTCACAGTCCTTTTCCCACTCTATGCCCCCAAAATAGGAGTCTAGGGTTGCATTTTTCTGTTTCCTTTGCCTTGGCATGTTGCCACTTAATTGCTTGACTTTTGGGCTTGTTGCCACACTATGGCTTTAAGGCCAAATAGAGGAATTTTCGTCCCAAACGTGTGGGGGGCAACTTCCGTTTCTGGCAAGCTATAAACCCACCCACAACTTCCACCCTAGATCACAATCCAGATCCAGGGAGGTTAAAGCAAGAGCGATTACCCCCCAAGACTGATCGCTGGATCTCCCCACGATTTGTAGGCTGGGAGCCGGAAATGCCTCTGAAAACTGCACAGTGGCGTGTCTCCTCAGCAGCTTCTAGCCCCCAGGGGAGGGAGCTGACGCATTCCCCAAATACAGGTCCCAAAGTCCATAGGACACTAACCTCTTACTTTGTCCTAGGCAAGTCTATGTTGATAATTCTGGCGTCTCCACAGTTCCTGGTGTTCTGGGGTTCCTCCAGCCGGCTGCTGGCCCTGCCGCCCTGGGGCTAAAACCTCGGCTCACGTGGACCTGGGCTCGGCTAGGCTCCTGCGCTCTGCGCGCTGCCGACTCCCAGACCACTGCGCTGGTCCTTCCCGCAGGGTGCTGGGCTGTCCTCAGCGGGAGGTTAGCTTCTCTGTGTCGTTCTGTGGGTGCTGGGGCTCCAGAAGATTTTCAGAGTCCTTTTTTACATAGTTTGTGGAGAATCTGGGGGCAGAGAGGCTTGGAAGAGCTGTTTCTACTCCGCCATCTTGGCTCCGCCCCCTTATCTTGTTGACATAGCCTAACATGGTCTTAGATATTTTCAGCAGAAGTCGTACTATTGGTTCTTGTTTTAAAATTTAATTTATTTTGATTTATGGAATAAAACAAGCATTTTTGTAACAGTATAATAAAAAGGATGATTACACATGAAACTGCAAATATACTATGTAAAACTTTCCATCATTTTAAATATATCATACATTTGTCACATAAATTATTTCCACCCCCCCTTCTTTCTTCCCTCCTCCCTCATCCATAGAGAGGGTTACCATTAGCCACAAATATGTTTATATGTGTAAAATCATTTTATACATACTTCTATTTGTCAGTTCTTTCTCTGAATGCAGATAGATTCTTGTCCTTTGTAGTTTTTTTTTGAGTATTTATAATAGTCAAAATGACTTATTCTTTAGAAGTTGTTCTTACAACAATGTTGCTATTGCTGTCTGCAATGTTCTCTTGGTTCATTTCCCTCTTCATTATTTTGTGCAAGTCTATCCATGTTTTTCTAAAATCATCAAGCTCATCATTTCTTATAGCACAATAGTATTCTATCACAATCATATACCACAACTTGTTCAGCCATTCCCCAACTGATGGGCATCTTTACAATTTTCAGTTCTTTGCCACTGCAAAGAGTTGCTATAAATATTTTAGAACATACAGATTTTTTCCTAATCATAATTGGAAATAGATCTAGTAGTGGTATTTACTGGGTCAAAGGGTGTAGTTTAATTAACTCTTTGGGCATAATTCCAGATTGCTTTCCCAAATGGTTGGATTAGTTCACAATTCTAACACGAGGAATTAGTGTTCTAATTTTTCCCCATTTCCTTCAGCATTTTTCATTTGCCCCTTTAATTATTTTAGACAATCTGATAGGTGTAAAATGATATCTCAAGGTTGTTTTAATTTGTATTTCTCAAATCAATAATGATATAGAGTATATTTTCATATGACTATAAATTGCTTTGATTTCTTTATCAGAAAATTGACTGTTTATATTTTTTGATCATTTATCAATTGGGACGTGTTTCATATTATAGATTTTACAAAGTTCTTTATATATTTTAGATATGAGACCTTTGAGAAACTATTACGCTCCCCTCCCCCATTTTCTGCTTTCTTTCTGATTAATGAACTTAGATCAATAGAATTCCCCAGGTCTTTTTCATATGAATTACTCTCAAGCTAGGTCTTACTTATGCTGTACAATTAAAAAAAACCAAACCATAAATGTGAATTTCAATATTTATTCTTGTTAAAAGTCCTCTTGTTGATCTTAACCTAGTAATTAATTCTGTTAAGATAATTTTGGACATTTCCAGGGGTGGGGAACCTGAAGTCTTGAGGCCACATATGGCCTTTAAGGTCCTTGAGTGCAGCCTTTTGAATGAGTCCAAGTTTTACAGAATTAAATCTTTTATTAAGAGGATATGTTTTGTTAATATTTTCGTCTTTTTGGAGGGGTGAAGGCAGGGCAATTGTGGTTAAGTGACTTACCTAAGCTCACACAGCTAATAAGTGTTAAATGTCTGAAGCAGGATTTGAATTCAGGTCCTCCTGACTCCAGGGCTGGTGCTCTATTCACTGTGCCACCTACCTACCCCGAGGGAATTTGTTTTGTGAAGTTTGAATTTAGTCAAAGAACCACACTTGAGGACCTAGAGAGACACAGTTTCCCCATCCCTGTACTAAGCTTTTTTTTTTTTTTGCTTTTTGCAGGGCAATTGGGGTTAAGTAACTTGCCCAAGGCCACACAGCTAGGTTTTTGTTTGTGTGTGCGTTAAGTGTCTGAGGCCGGATCTGAACTCAGGATCTTCTGATTCCAGGGTCGATGCTCTACTCACTGAGCCACCTAGCTGCCCCACTGTACTAAGCTTTTGATATGATTAGTCGAGCCTCTCAGTTTTATATATACATACCTCTTATGCCATTATATTGGTAAGAGATGATAACCAATCTGATGATCAGAAATAGGACACAATACACCATCTTGGGACATATTGCTAGAGACTTTCCTCTGAGTTGATATTGACTCATTGTTAAACACTCTGGGAGTGATTACCAGTTATAAACCACCTACTTTATTACATAGCCCACATCCTACTACATGGTCCAAAATGCTATCTTGGAGACACGTGTCTAGCTGAAATAAAGTAATTATCTATGACTTTAACAGAAACTCAGAGTTGGAAGGGAACTCAGACAACATCTAGTTCAATCCATGCCTAAGAGCACTATTTATAATATGGGTGACAAGTGGTCATTTAGTTTCTTTGGGAAAACTCCCATCGAGGGAGAACTTACCAACTTCCATAGCCCTCCATTTTACTTTCAAACAGCTCTAATTCTGTAGGAAGATTTTACTTGCTTACTAAATAGGTGCTTCTGACACATCTAGTCTTTGATTCCAATTCTGCCCTTTGTTGTTGTTGTTGGTCAATAGTTTCAGTTGTGTCTGACCTTTTGTAACCCCATATGGGGTTTTCTTGGCAAAGATACTGGAGCTGTTTACCATTTACTTCTCCAGTTCATTTTACAAATGAGGCAAACAGGATGTAACAACAATCATGGCAGCACACCTGAGGGGCTGCTGTGAATAATTTTAAGAATCTAATCTCGAGGTATAATGAACATTTATTAGCTAAAGCAATAACAAATTCTTAACAACATGACTTATTACTAAGGTCACACTGCATATAACATAGCATTTCCCAGAATACTTGTTTATAAATGAAAACATAACAATATAACATGGCACACAGCATATACCATTGCATTCAGTGTATCCCAAAATACATATTTATAAATACTTATCAGTGGATCCTAAGCACAACACATCCACATAAGGTGTAGCAGATAATACCACACAGTCCACCCCAGGTCACAATAGGTTACAATCTCCACAGAGTGTCCTAGTAAAGTCCTCTTTCATCTTGACTCAAGGCTGACTTCCAAACCTCAGTTGACTACTCCCAGCTTCTGCCTGGGTTCACATGCAGGCAACTCTCTGCTGCTGCTTCTTGTCTCAGCTCCCTGGACCTTCTCCGCTCCAAATACTCCTGGCTTCTGCCTTACACCAGGCTGCAGGGGTTCCTGCCCGCAGCTTCTTTCTCTGAGAAAACAAAGGTTAACAGGGCAATAACAATATTTACATATATTACCAGCACCACCATTATTCCAAGCCTGGGGGCTCTGTGGTAACAGCTTTAAGCTTTGTCTGGTGGACAGATCTCTGCCCTTCAGCTCCATTTGCTTTCAAAGATTGGTGGCTCCTTCAGTGAGTCTCTGCCTGCTGCTGTCAGTCTCTGCTGCTCAGCAAGCTTCTGCTAGGCTCCATGATTCTTAAGGTCAGCTTGTCCTTTCAACAGCGCCAACTCTCTCAGGGCTTCAGCACTCAAAGGTCAATGCTCATCTTCTTCCTCTGGGTTCATGTGGGGTGTGGGGTATGGGGGGGGTGGACCTTTAAATGAAGACTACTCAGAGTCTTCTTCCTCTTCCTTTCAAGAGAAGTATTCTTCTCAGGAGTGAGCAACAAGGCAGTATATCAAGCTTCCAGCTTATATACAGTTTTACTCAGCATCTGATTGGCTGAGCACGCACATGCATATACCATGTACATCATCTGGTTAGCTCTGCCCAGGTAGCTAGCACCTAAACTACAGCAGACGGGCTTAATGCCAAAAGGCGTAAGTCTCAGCACCTAAAGTGCTGCAACTGTCAATTACAAAGGATTAAAGGAGACCAGTCCTTCAGATGTTTACAAGTTAGCCTGAGGCTGGGAAACTGAATTCCAAAAAGGAAAAAATGGCAAAAAAAAAATTCCCACTTCACACAGGATTAAGTGACTTTCCCAGGGTCATACAGCTGGTAAGTATCTGAGACCAGAGTTGAACTCATGAAGATGAGTTTTCCTGACTCCAGGCCTAGCACTTTATCCACTAGGCCACATAGCTGTCCTTTGGGACAAAGCAAGGATGTTCTACATAATAGTCTTTTAAATAATTGAAGATACATCTTATCTTCACTTCTGTTATAGGACCAGAGTTTCCTTGATGAAACTTATTTTTCTTACCACCCATAACATGAGGAAGCTTTGTCTTATAGAAGGCACAGCTTCTTCCTGATACCTGGTTGGCTCTGTCTTCTCTGACTTAGCTTCCTGGTCATATAAAGGCATAAAAAATCCCAGGTTATAACACTTAGATTTGGTGGATTTGTCATGAAGTCACCATGTCCTTCACCATATCCTGCCCTGATGACCATTCCTGTTTCCATACAGAGATAAGTGGGGCTGCATCCAAAGAAGCAAATTCCCACTGTATTTTTCTTGCATATCCTTACTGTCTTAGGGTAAATTAACTCTTTTTTTGGTCAACAGTTCAACGAGTTTAGGGTTTCTCATTTCATACCAACATTGAACTGGAATTAAAAGAGTGCTAGTGCTAGAGCTGTGCTTTTGTCACCTTCTAAGTCTTCTCAAGGTTAAATATTCCCTCTCCTTCAGTTTCTCAGTATCCTGGGTGAACTTATGTGAATGTGCTCCAGCCTATTCACATCTTTTAAAAAATATGGCTCCTTGAATAGTGCTTCCAGATGTGGTCTGACTAGGGAAGAGGTTAGTAGAACCACCATGCTTCTCATCTTGGACACTGAATGAGCATTGTTCGTTGTATGAGCTTTTGGCTGCCATGGCATTCTTGATTCATATTGAATCTGAAGTACACTAAAGGCCCATATTTTTTTCTTGAATTTGTGAAGTTGAGTTTTGAACCTAAGTATAGGACTTGACCTTTTTCCCTATTGGATTTTGTCTTGTTTCATTTGGCCTATCATTCTAGCCTGTCAAAATATTTTTGGATCTTATCTCTTCTGTCTAATGTGTTTCTTATGCCTCCTAACTTTGTGTTTTATGAACTTTAATAAGTATGTCTTCTGTGGCTTTATTCATTTAATTGATAAAGATATTAAATGGTACAGAGTGAAAAACACATTGCATGGATAATTCACTAGAAACCTCACTTCAAAGTTGACATATAATCATTCACTGATGGTTTTTTTTCTGTGTTTAGTCAGTCATCTGGATTTAGAGCCATTCAATTAGTCTATTGGTTAGTTTATATCTTTCCAATTTTTCTACCTGGACAGCATGGAAAACTTTTTTAGATAAGGCCTGAAATATTTTCTTGGTCTATTAGTATAGTTACTCTGCCACTCCTTTTATAAATATGATAATATTTAAAAATTTTTTTGTATCTCTTTTTGCTTCCTTGCTTTTGTAAAGATCAAGTAATTGAGTCAATCAATCATATCCCCTCCATCTTGCTTAAAGCTAAATTTTAAGATAATTTGTCAATCAATATTAATCATAACCTTCAGTTAAATGTGAGAAGTTTTTGAAAGTTTGTTTCAGTTGGTTGAGGGGTTTCATCACGTCTTCTGGATCCTCTATAAAAGCTTTAAGTTAACTAGAATTGGAAAGTTCAAGTATCCCTGGAACCAGGAAAGAGATGGTTTTAACAAACCTTTGAAGAGTAGCCACTTGGCTGGGAAGGAGACGCCTCAGTTTTGGTCTGAACTTAATTCTTCCTTATCTTCTCCCTCCTTTGTCTAGAGGAAGACTTTATGACCAGCTTTGAAGGGTCAAAAGATATTGGATTTCATACCTTCAGTTGGTTCCTAGTAAAATTTCAGATAAACCGGTAGCAATGTCCTCAGCAGGAGTCAAGGATAGACTACATGTACATTCACAGTTCTACAAACAGACTAGCAAAACAAACCAAAAACTACTTCATGCCTAAGGGGAGTTTTTTTTTTAGCACCTAAGGACCTGGACCTCCAGCTACCAGAAGTTATGTTGCTATATTGTTACATTTGTTTTCTAAACTTGAGCTCACTTTTCTGTGGAGCTCTGTGGACTCTATGTCTTTCTGTGGACTCTATGTATCTATGGGGGGTAGTATCACAGACTTTTGGGGAGATGTTTTGTACTTAATATTCCTACAGTATTATCTTCCAAGCCTTTAAGATTTGAATTCATCAGGGCAGCTAGGAGGCACAGTGAATAGAGCATCGGCCCTGGAGTCAGGAGGACCTGAGTTCAAATTCAACCTCAGACATTTAACACACACACACACACACACACACACACACACACACACACAGAGCCCTAGCCGTGTGACCTTGGGCAAGTCACTTAACCCCAATTGCCCTACAAAAAGCAAAAAAAAAAGAATCATCCCCAATTCCTCAGTTGTACCCCTAGAATCCTGAGGGAGAAATATAGCCCTGTCCCTGAACTTGAGACTAATTTGTGCAAGCGGGAATTGGGATAAAGATCATCAGAGCTTAAATGGGCTATATTTTGATGTATTTGGTCTATTAAATCTCCCTTGCAAAACTAGCTCTGGGGGCGGCTAGGTGGCGCAGTGAGTAGAGTGCCAGCCCTGGAGTCAGAAGGACCCGAGTTCGGATCTGGCCTCAGCCACTTAATGCACACACAAAAGAAAAAAAAAAACCTAGCCATGTGACCTTGGGCAAGTTACTTAACCCCAACTGCCCTCCAAAAAGCAAAAAAAAAAAAAAACAAAAACAAAAAACTAGCTCTGAATCATTCTCTTTTTTACCATTTCGTCATTCTTATTACTCTCTTCTGTATTTCCTCTACTTTATCTGAGCCATATGCAGAATTGCAGGTGTGGTGGTAGAGAGATGCACAATAGAAAGAAGTTATTACTTATTGATGATTTAGAAGATAACTACTTTATCATCAGTAAACCTGACTTGGACTTAAAGAATCAAATCTGTTTTCTTTCTAAAGAGGCCAGAACAAAGAGCTGGTTTCATTCACTCTGAGAACCCTGATCTACAAAATGAAAGAATTGCTTGATTTAATTTCCCCCCATGGAGATACAACTGTTGTTACAACGTGGGGCTGAAATCACAAGAAAAGGATGACAAAAGCCAGAATGCTGGAAATCTGAAATAGTTTCAAACAAAATTTTATGATCT
Organism: Gymnobelideus leadbeateri; assembly: GCA_011680675.1. Lineage (NCBI taxonomy): Eukaryota > Metazoa > Chordata > Mammalia > Diprotodontia > Petauridae > Gymnobelideus > Gymnobelideus leadbeateri. The sequence continues at coordinate 207,268 of WOXC01005908.1, read as the reverse complement.
CTCACATCAAGGGCAACCAGGTGACCAGTGGTTGGAGTACTGGGCTTGGAAGCAGGAAGACTCATCTTCATGAGTTCAAACCTGACTTCAGACACTTACTAGCTTTGTGATCCTGGGCAAGTCACTTAACCCTGTTTGCCTCAATTCTTCATCTATAAAATGAACTGGAGAAGGAAATGGCAAACTGCTCCAGTATCTTTGCCAAGAAAACCCCAAATGGGATCACAAAAGGTCAGATTTGATTGAAAAATGACTGAACAACAACAACAATAACATATTAAAGACAGTTGTAGCAATTCCAAAGAGTCATGGAGGAATGCTAGAAATAGCGTATCAGAGCAATGTTTCACAGATGTGAATGTGAGTATCTCCTCTCATGAAGATATGGGAAAAGGGGTGTTTCCTATGTGGATAAGGAAAAATACTTTCAGTTTGGAAGAAGGCCAATAGCTTGGATTTGGCCACCTTGATTGCATGGTGTCACAGTTTCCCTCCCCACAAAAAGTCTCTAGTTGGGTTTACTTTGAGAATTTGACAAATTTTGTTGGCCAAGTCAAGGCAAGTCAATGAGAACTTATTAAATGCTATGTATGTGCCAAGCGTTTTGCTAGGTGTTGAATGGTGTGGAAGAGTACTAGATTTAGAGTTTGGAGACCTAATTAAAATCTTAGCTCTACATCTTACTGACTGTGAAATCTTGTATGAGTTTACCTCACTCCTTTCAGACTCAGTTTCCTCAAATATATATATATATATACATATAAAAATGTTATATATTAATATGTAGCAGTTTAGTGCTTCATATTTAATAAATATCAACATGAAAGTTTATAGCTAGAGAGGATTTTAAAGTCCCAATCTCTCTTCTATGTATCTATCTAGAAACTGTCTCTCTATTGCATATATATTATATAATGTGTACACATATAGGTATATATACATGCACAATGCATATGCAATACACATAGTAAAGGGGTTGGAACTCCAAGGTCCCTTCCAGCTCTAAAACCTCATGCTTCTACTTATTAAGTAAATACTAAATATGGGGTACCATGATGGGAAAGATGCAATGATAAATATGCCCAAATCTCTGCCTCAAAGGATTTTACAATCTAATCATCAGGAATAAATGTGACTGGTGCTTCATATCTTTCATCATAGTTTTGTAATCCCCCCGCACCAAATAACCCTAAATAACTATTTGTGCTCCCAGCTGCTTGGATGGCCAGCCAATGGAAAAGTTGGGGAAGGGACTTTGTCTTTCCATACCCAGAAAAATGCAGAACTGGGACATTCTTGGAAGTTGAGTTCCCTGGAATCAGATGACAATGCTTACTACCAGGAAAAAATTTCAGCTTTAATAATACTTCAGATAACCTCTTATCTGAGGGCCTTTAATAGCCCAAGAGTTGAAGGGAAAGATTTATTAAATAAGATTCAATAGTTCTTGTAAGATTATAAGTGAATAAAGTGACCACAGACTCCAAACCCAAACCTTTGAGGGTTTGAGCTGATAAAGTCAGGATATGGCCTGAGCATCTGATGCTTGCAGTGGCCAGCCTGTGTTGACAGCTCAAGAGCCCTGGGATTAGTGAGAGAGTATAATTTTCTAGTACATTTAGATGAGGCAAGCAGCCGACTGCATAATATATTCTGTTCTCTAGGGTGTGCTGTGGTTCCCCGTTAATGTTTAGCCCTTTTTGGTTGCTCACATTCTATGGTGATTTTATGGGGAGAGTAGCTCAGGGTGGCTGTGCAGCAATTAGAGAACGTCCCCACTTTTCTTTTTTTTCTTTTTTAATTTTTTTTAAACAAATGCTTTATTAACTTCTGTTTTACATCATTCATTTCCACCAGATTTTGTGTTACAATCATTTTCCCCCAGTTTTTCCCCTACCCAACCTCCCAGAATAGCAGTCCCACAAGATATCGCTTCCTCCAATCTGCTCTCTCCCATACCTTCTCCCATACCCCCTATGACTTTTCCATTAGAGGAAGGTGAATCTTTGTGTCCCAATGCCTGCACATCTTATCTGCCAATTATAAGCAAAAGAGTATTAATAATAGTATTTATATATATTTGAAACATTTAATCTTAAGACCTAGAATTTCAGATCCATTTCCTTCCTCCCTTGTCACCCATTCCCTCTGGGGAGATAAGTAATTCAGTATATGTTGTACATGTCTAGCTATGCAAAACATTATCATAGTAGATATATTGTACAAGGCTGCTTATAATTCCCTCCCACTCATCCCACCCCCACCTGGTCCATTCCCTACATGATCCTGTCCCTCTTCTATAGTGGGCACTTCCAACCTCCCCTCCCCCCAAGGATGCCCTCCCATCCATCATCCCTCCTCTCATCCCCCTTCCCCCTATTCTGCTGCAGGTTGAGATATCCCATTTAGTATGTATGTCATTCTCTCCCTGAACCAAATTCAATGAGAATGTGGATTTGCCTTTTTTCCCTTCCTATTCTCCCCCTCCCTTGCAACCACTTCCCCTTGCTTCTTCTACATGAGATAGTTTACCCTACCCTGTCTTTCCCCATTTCTTCTTGCCACTTTCCTCTCTCACCTCATAATTTCATCCCTTGAGTATTCTCCCTTCCCAACAAATTCAACCTATGCCCTCTATCCATATACACACACATTCACATACGTATTCATATGACCACACACCCTTCTTCCATTATTTTCATAGTGAGAAAGATATCATCACTCACAGTTATTGTTTTTCCATTTAGGAATGTAAATAGTTCAACTTTGATAAGTTCCTTTTGATTACCTTCTCAGGCATCTCTTGCTTCTTCTGTCTGGATGTCAAATTTTCTATTCAATTCTGGTTTTTTCCTCAAGAATGCTTGAAAGTCCTCTATTCCACTGAATGACCATATTTTCCCCTGAAACAAAATACTCAGTTTTGCTGGGTAGGTGACCCTTGGGTTCATTCCCAGTTCTTTTGCCCTCTGGAATATCATATTCCATGCCCTTCGATCCCTCAGTGTAGAAGCTGCCAGGTCCTGGGCTATTCTGATTGTGTTTCCACAATATTGAAATTGTTTCTTCCTGGCTGCTTGTAGTATTTTCTCCTTGATCTGGGGATTCTGGAACCTGGCTATAATATTCCTGGGAGTTTTCTTTTTGGGATCTTTCTCAGGAGGTGATCGGTGGATTCTTTCAACCTCTATTTTGCCCTCTGGATCTAAAACATCAGGGCAATTTTCCTTGAGAATTTCTTGAAGGGTGATTTCTAGGTTCTTTCTTTGATCATGGCTTTCAGGTAGTCCAATAATTTTTAAATTGTCTCTCCTGGATCTATTTTCAAGGTCAGTGGTTTTTCCCATGAGATATTTCACATTGCCTTCTAATCTTTCATTTGTTTGGATCTGCTTAACAGCATCTTGATTTCTCATAAAGTCATTAGCTTCCATTTGCTCCACTTTAACTCTGAAGGAATGAATCTCCTCAGTGAACTTTTGAGATTCTTTTTCCATCTGGCAAATTCGACTTTTTAAGGCATTCTTCTCCTCATTGCCCTTTTGGGCCTCCTTTGCCATTTGAGTTACTCTATTTTTTAAGGTGTTGTTTTCCTCAGTCAGGCTGTTGACCCTCATTTCATACTTTTCCTGCATCCTTCTCATTTCTCTTTCCAATTTTTCCTCCACTTCTCTTATTTGATTTTTAAAGTCCTTCTTAAGGTCCTCTATGGCCTGCAACCTCATGTTTTCCCCTGGGGCTTTTGGAGCAGGACTTCTGACCTCACAGTCCTTTTCCCGCTCTATGCCCCCAAAATAGGAGTCTAGGGTGGCATTTTTCTGTTTCCTTTGCCTTGGCATGTTGCCACTTAATTGCTTGACTTTTGGGCTTGTTGCCACACTGTGGCTTTAAGGCCAGCTAGAGGAATTTTCATCCCGAACGTGTGGGGGGCAACTTCCGTTTCTGGCAAGCTGTAAACCCACCCACGACTTCCACCCTAGATCACAATCCAGATCCAGGGAGGTTAAAGCAAGAGCGATTACCCCCCAAGACTGATCGCTGGATCTCCCTACAATTAATTGCAGGCCAAGAGCTGGAGCTGCCTCTGAAAACTACAAAATGGCGTGTCTCCTCAGTGGCTTCTAGCCCCCAGGGGAGGGAGCCGACACATTCCCCCAAAAACAGGTCCCAAAGTCCATAGGACACTAACCTCTTACTTTGTCCTAGGCATGTCTATGTTGATAATTCTGAAGTCGCCATGGCTGCTGGTGTTCTGGGGTTCCTCCAGCCTGCTGCTGGCCCTGCCGCCCTGGGGCTAAAACCTCGGCTCACGGGGACCTGGGCTCTGCTCGGCTCCGCTTCCTGTGCTCTGCGAGTTGCGAGCTGCCAGCTCCCAGACCGCTGCACTGGTCCTTCCTGCAGGGCTGCTGGGCTGTCCTCAGCGGGAGGTTAGCTTCTCTTTGTCGTTCTGTGGGTGATGGGGCTCCAAAAGTTGTTCAGAGTCCCCTTTTACATCGTTTGGGGGGAATGTGGGGGCAGAGTGGCTTGGATGAGCTGTTTCTACTCCACCATCTTGGCTCCGCCCCTCACGTCCCCACTTTTCAACGCAAAATTTTTCCTGCAGATGACAATAGGACTTTATTGAAAAGCTTGTGTCCAGGCACTATTGGTAAGCAACTGAATGTAGGTTTTACCCTGGAACTTGGACAAGACCCTTATTCTTTTTTTGCTTTTTTTTTTTTTTTTGGAGCACAATTGGGGTTAAGTGACTAGTCCAAGGTCACACAGCTAGTTTTTGTGTTAAGTGTCTGAGGCCAGATTTGAACTCAGGTCCTCCTGACTCCAGGTGCTCTATTCACTGTGCCACCTAGTCACCCCCAAGACCCTTATTCTTAAAACACCTGCTTTGGGATATGTTGAGGGTCTTGATTTCAGTCAATTTGCTTCCTGGGTATACTATGAGAGATTTTATTCTATGGCAGCAAAAAAAAGGAATAGGAATACTTGCTGAGTGGGAACTCTCAGAAGATTTGAGTTTGAATCTTTTCCCTGCTATTTACTGGGCAATTAAGTGGCTTGGTGGATAAAGTTCTGGGCTTGGAGACAGGAAGACTCACCTTCCTGAGTTCAAATCTGGCCTCAGGCACTTACCAGCTGTGTGACCCTGGGTGAGTCATTTACCCTGTTTGCCTCAGTTTCCTCATCTGTAAAAGGAGCTGGAGAAGGAAATGGCAAAGCACTCTAGTGTCTTTGCCAAGAAAACCCCAAATAGGGTCACAAAGAGTTGGATATGACCAATAAAACTGAACAACAACAACAACAACAAAATCTGCTAGGAATTCTTAGCAATGTGACTGTTGGCAGGTCACTGAACCTCACTTTTCACCTCTGTAAAATGTGGCTGATAATACCTGTAGTACCTGCCTCAAAGGGTTGTTACGAGGCTTAAATGAAAAAATCTTAGAAGTCCTTATCAAAACTTAGAGCTCTAGATAAACATGAAGGACATTATTATGACTTTTGCTTCTATTCATTGAATAATACTGTTTATTATAACTCTCAGAGTTGGTATTTTTCTTCCTACTAGACTTTAAGCTTGATTTAAGCTAATTTTGTACCTCCTTCAACACCAGGTTGATTCTAGCTGCCCCTGTTTCACCAAAGACTTGATGGATTTATGGGATTACCAAAAGTGTATGTCTCAAATATATGATTATTCTTGTGTTCACACGTAGGCAGTAAATACTCTAAATAGCTGATGGGAAGATTGAGTTGCTTTTGATTACTGGATTCTCTATATCCAATCTCTTCATTTATCAGTACTGGTACTCTGAGTCTCCACATGCATTTGGCTATGCTTGCAGGTTAGCACTGGTTATCTCATTGAGTTTCAGGGTCAGTTAGCAGTTAGCTGCTGGTTTTCTAAGATGCTGACATGGGCATAATAACCAGGTGATCCTGGTAGGCCAGAAGGCTCTGCACTTGCACATATACTGTCAGAATGGAAATTTTTATTACTTATGGTTTTGCTTTAGTCCTACCTGTAATCCCTGATTTCATGTTGATTTACCTCTTGGATATTTTGAATTTTGACCTCCCCCTCCATTTTTTTTTTTTGTGCAGAATCCAAACATGTCAAATCTTATTTGACTGTTAGTGATTCTTGTCTGGATGTTACTTTTCATAAATCTTCTAGTCCCTCTGCTGGTACCTGGTCCCCCTACTTCAATCAGATACCTATGCATCAAATCCTGCTTGACCTTCCTGGGACTAGACTCATGTTCACCAGATCTAGGCAATCATGTCAGTTGCTCATTCATGTTGATGCTGCGATTATCTGGTTGAGAAATTGTTGCCCTCTGCTGAAGCTAAAACACATAAATTTACAAAGATTAGGGCTTTCTAGAAGCAGAGATCAGTTAACTCGTGGTCCTATGGTTGATACAGGAAGCTGATCTGATTGAGAAAAGCTTTTTATGTTCAAAAGAGCTGTTTGGAGGAAAGGAGAATCTTTTGCTGTGAGGGAAGAAATGGCTGGGGGAAAAGCTGCCTTGCTTTTTAGTATCAATTCCAGATTGAGAAAATTAAAAACAAAACTTTAAAGGCTTCTTTATATTGCTCTTTATTGTTGACTATGGTTTTAAAAGGGAAAACCTCCTCAAAGCCTAGAAAAAGCAAGACATATTATAGGTCCCAGGATTAAAGGGAACAGATTTTCACTTTTAGAATTTAATACTTCTCAGTGTCTCGCCAAAGGAACATACTTGGAAGCTCTTCAGACCCCAGGCTTAAGGCCGTTGTGGGCTAAAAGAACTCTGTACTGCTCAATAGCTTCAGCATAGCAGAAAAAAAGACATTATCCAGAAGAGAGTGGAGAGGCTTAGAAGAGGGGTGGTCTTGCCCCATAAGTACAAATAATGGTACAAACTATTTACTAGAGACCATAGACAATTGGTCCTCCTGTGGAATCACGAGGGGCCCTGGACACATGAGTTGCCCTGGACACATGAGTTTGGCCTACTAAAGTGCTTTGCCACTATTTTCTGTAAGTTTTTGTCTTTTGTTCTTCTATAGACCCTGAGTATATTGGTGGGAGACTTCGACTAAGGTTTATGGGTAGATTGTTATATTTTGATTATTCATGTTTTTTCTACTTCCTATTTAGTAGATCTTATATTATGATTATCCTTGTTTTTGCCTTGTTTACTAAATATTTCATGTTTGAAAGTTTTTTAAATTAAGTTTTATTTTCAAAGAAAGATCAGCTGCGCTGTCAGTTCCCAGCGGGCTATGCTGCCTGTTCCCAGGGCGCTGTGCTGCCCGCTCTCAGAGTGCTGCGCTGGCCACTCCCTGCAGGGCTGCTGGGCTGTCCTCAGCAGGAGGTTAGCTTCTCTGTGTAGTTCTGTGAGTGCTGGGGCTACAGAAGTTGTTCAGATTCCCCTTTCACATTGTTTGGAGGTGGTCTGGGGCAGAGCACCTTGGAAGTGCTGTTTATACTCCGCCATCTTGGCTCTGCCTATAAATTCTTTTTTAAAACTCTTGCTTCATCTCTTCAAGTAATTCTAGTTGGGTTAGTGTCCAAGCTGTATTTCTCTCTGAGAAAATTCTTGTAGAAGATACTTTGGAGTCATTCTCTTTTTTGTGTTTATGTCAAGTATTCCTGCCACCATAATTATGGTAGGTTTCTCTTCCTTCCTTCCTTCCTTCCTTCCTTCCTTCCTTCCTTCCTTCCTTCCTTCCTTCCTTCCTTCCTTCCTTCCTTCCTTCCTTCCTTTCTCTTTCTTTCTCCTATTCTTTTAGCCTACTTTCTGTTGGATTTGATGTTACTGCTGAGACTTGATGTTATTGCTGAGCTCTGCACTACTTTTGGAGGGAATGTCTGGGTTGGGCCTTTAATTACTTTCATGAAATATTGAGTGTTGTGTAATTCTAGGATTTTAGGGACAAACTGGGGCCTTCAAGCTTTCTGTGCCCCTAAAGTGGGAGCCAGGATGGACAGAGGGCTCACTGCACTTTTTCTGCATTCCAAAGTATCTTCTACAAGAATTGTCTCAGAGAGAAAAGTGAAATGTAAAATGACTAATTGTCAGTGTTCTATTGAAGATTAATTGCCATCTTCCCAGCAGATTGTACAAATGTGATTAAAGTTTAGGACGCAGGGGTGGGGATACTGTGGCCTCCAGGTCATGTGGCCCTCTAGGTCCTCAAGTGTGGCCCTTTGACTAAATCCAAACTTCACAGGACAAATTTTTAAATTAAAAGGACTCACTTTAGGTTATTTATATCTACTTAAATCACTATTAGTCTGCACCATAATTCCTCGTATGGTTAGTACTGTTCTGTGTTCTAATTGTGCATCAATTCACATGTCTGCCCAGGTTTTCTTTGAATCTTACCTTTCATTGTTTTTTAAATGAGTATAATATTCTATTATATTCACATACCATCATTAGTTCAGCTGTTCCCAAATTTATGTACTTATGAGTCTTTTCCTTCTTTCTTTAATGCCTGTGAAATATATGTATCTCATATTGGTATTGCTGGGTAAGGTATGAGTTGATGTGGATTAGTTCCAAATTGCTTTCCAGAGTGGTTGGGCCAATTCACAGTTCCCCTCAATAGTACATTAGTTTGTTTGTCTTCCTATATCCCATACAAAAATGGTCATTTTCTCTTTTTCTTGTATTTTCCAATCTGCTTGATTTGGGGTAGAATTATTTTGGTCATCAAAAAACGTTAAATAGCATATGGCAAAGGCTATTTCACTAGAGATTTACTTCTAAGTTGACATTAATCAATTAATGACTTCTGTGTGTAGGGTCTATATTCCCAGTGGAATGTAAACTCTGTGAGGGCAGGGACTCTATTTGATTTTTGTTTTTGTAGCCTTAGCCTTAGTATATAGATGTTTAAAAAATACTTTTTGAATTGGAGAATTACTAATCTATCTTTATTTTAATGCAGTACAGTTGTCTACAAGGATGTCCACCTGAGGATGTAAATTTGGGAAAGGGGGCAATGTACCAGATGGTCCATAGAGTGCCTTTTAGAGCTAATCTGGTTTAGGGGCCTTTGCCTCAATGCCACTCTTGTTCAATTGCATAGTGATGTCAGCTGAGAGTTAATTCAGTTAGACAAACATCTATTAAGTGCTTACTATATACAATGCACTAGAGATACAAAGACAGGACAGTCCTTAAGTATTTTACATTCTTCTTGGCAAAGATGTAACATGGACACAGGTAAGTAACTTCACGGTAATTTAAGAAAGGAGAGAATATTCACAATTGGGATTGGTTAGAATTCAGAATAGTGAATTGCCAAATCCACAGGCAATCTCACTGGAGAAGATGTTGTGTATGTATATTTGAGGACAGAAGAAAGAATTTAATCGCATCTTTGGAGAGAAAGCCAAGACAGATGCTTTGTTTCTTTGTGAGGTTTAAGTTTTTCTTTTGTTTTTGAATGCTGTTCTTTGCTTTATTCTTTGCTTAACTTTCAAAAGGTTGTGAGATATATGTGTGTGTGTATAATCCATACATCCATATGTCCCTTTTCCTCCTCCCCTTATCTTACTTTTACAAAATCTGTTTATTTAGCCCCACATCTAGCCTCAGATTATTTATATATTTCACCAGGTGACTGAAAAATAAATCTCAGTATATAGGCAGAATGCTGAGAAAGAAAATATATGGTTATTGTTAGAATCAGAAATTGCTCATGAAAAACCTGAAGTGAGTACAGAAGACAGCTAAAATATACTTCTGCTTAAGAATGTTTATTTCATTACTTATCAATGTTCTTAGCGTAACTTGCAGATATTAAATGAATTTTCTCCCTACAGAAGATTATACAATGGTTCAATGACTGAAATGTGTTTACAGAAATTTCTCTTGATTAATCCTACTTAAAACGTGTGACTTAAAGCAGCTCAGTTTTTGCTTTGTAATTGGTCATCCTTGTTTAAATGGTCACTAAGCCTTAAGCTCAATTTTATGGACTCTGGTCCTATGGTTCCTGTAATTCTGTAAATGACTGCAAGGCCTGATGTTTAGAGTTACAAAATGAGTAAGTTTTTGTAGATTTGCAGGTTAGTCCAAAGTAGAAGCAGGATTTGTAGGATATGAATTTGTGCCTGGAAGAAAATGAAATAGAGTCTAACAGCAAACAGACATGCATTCATTTGCAAATAAAAATTCATTTTTTTCTACTGTTTCCTGTAATAGAAGTTAATATTGAAAAATTTGCAAGTGATTTAATAATTTGATCAGAGTGATATGAAACTTCACAAAATTTCCTTTCCTCAACCACCTGGTCCATAAGAATTCACTGCAGTCTGAGCACAACGAAGGTTCTGACAGGAAGATAAAACAGAAAGCCCAACAACAAACTCATCAGGCTAGCTCACAAAGCTGTGTGAACCTTTTGCAGCCTCAGGTTTTGCATTTGGCATTTCTGATGTCAATAATTTACAGCCTTATGTTCTGAGAAAACATCCCGTTTATGTGGGAGGGAAGTAATTTTTGGACAAAGATGAGCAGTATGCCACATAATGAGGGACACTGCAGGGCCATGTGCATCAGAAAGTCTTGCATCTTTAAGACGGTTAGTCATGGTGTGACTGTCTTTCATGCAATGTGCTAGCTCATGACTAATCCACTCTTGTCTGGTAAAGTTCAAGGTCTCAATTCTGAGGCTATACTTTGCATTCCCTGGGGCAGCATATTCCAGGGAATGGTGTTAGATTTATTTCTGTACAGGGAAGGGTGAAGGAATTTTGTGCTAACAGGGGCCCAGAAATAGTTACAGGACACAGGGAATGCAGACAGCTGGAGGAGAGAGGACAAGAGGAAATACTTCCAGCTGAGCCCTAGACATCTCCAAATGGGGCAATGCCCTGATATAGCTACTGCTCTAATTTTTGATCTCTGTGCTATTTCCTTCATAGAACATTAGATTTGGGAGACAACTTAGAGGTTATCTGGCCCAACTCTAATGTTTTACAAATGAGAAGACTCTTCAGAGGATCAGAGAGGTAACAACCTGCCCAAGGTCACACAGCTAGTTAATGATGGAATCAAGATTAGGATTCAGGCCTATTGACTCTCCTGATACTCCTTCCACTGGACCATGCTGCTGTTCAATGAGAGCTTTCAAAAATTCTGCTCTTGACAACACCAAGACTCTTGAGGTGTGGGTGGAGTTATACCTGAGGTCTTGAAGTGAAGAAAAAATGTTCATTCTTTATGCAAGATTTTATTGTTATTGAATGATTCCTTTGATAAATTAGAGAGGATAGAGTGTCAGGCTTAGAGTCAGGAAGACTAATCTTCCTCAGTTCAATTCCGGTCTCAGACACTTATTAGCTGTGTGACACCGGGCAAGTCACTTAACCTTTCATGCCTCAGTTTCCTCATCTGTAAAATGAGTTGGAGAAGGAACTCCAGTATCTTTGCCAAGAAAAACCCAAATGGGGTCATGGAGTCTGACGTGACTAAAACCACTAAAAAACAGCACTTCCCTTCTCGTTTGTAGAAGTGATTTGTCAAAAGTATTCAAGGCACAAAATGGGGATGGGAGTGCTCATTCATGTTTGTTAGGAGACAGCCAGTCACCAGACAATTACTATGCATGAGGCACAGTGCTAGAGATACAGAGAAAACAAAACAAAAACAATCTCTACCCTCAGAGGGCTTACAGTTTACTGAGGAATTCATGATAGTTCTTTTGACACCAGACTTGGGTTACAGCCTGATCTGTATTACTTACCTTAGATTAGTGTATTTGAAAAATTATCCCTCCTGAATAGAAAATGCAGCCACTCAACTGCTGGGGTTCCTTAGGCATAATCTGTAGTTCTGGTTAGAGCTGGTGAGCATGTACAGTATACTCAGCTGATGCAATCCTCCTTGTTGAAGAGGCTTGGGAGTTTCCTCCTAGGAAGGCATGGTGATATGTAATGGAAGGGCCCTGCTTTTCTTTTTTCTTTTTTTCCAAATGCTTTATTAACTTTTGGTTTAAATCATTCATTTCCGTCAGATTTTGAGTTACAATTTTTCCCCATTTTCCCCCTACCCATCACCCCAGAATAGCAGTCCCACAGGATATCCCCTCATCCCATCTGCTCTCTCCCATCTCTTCTCCCATACCCCCTTTGACTTTTCCAGTAGGGCAAGGTGAATCTCTGTGCGCCAATGCCTGCACACCTTATCACCCAATTATATGCAAAATAATATTAATCATAGTATTTATATATTTTTTAAAATTTGATTTTAAAAGGAAGATAAGCAACTCAGTATATACTGTACATGTATAGCTATGCAAAACATTAACATAGTAGATATGTTGCAAAAGACTGACTATATTTCCCTCCTTCCTATCCCACCTCCCACCTGGTCCACTCCCCACTTTGGTCCTGTCCCTTTCCAAAAATAGGTGCTTCCCTTCCCCCCAGCCTGCCCTCCCTTCCATTGTCCCCCCTCTCATCCCCTTCTTCCCTACTCTCTTGTAGGGTGAGAAACCCTATTTAGTATGTATGTCATTCTCTCCCTGATCCAAATTCAATGAGAATAAGGTTTTGCCTTTTTGCCTTCCTGTTCTTCCCCTCCCTTGTAACCATTTTCCCTTGCTTCTTCTGTATGAGAAAGTTCATTCCATTCTGTCTCTCCCCATCTCCTCTCATTATATTCATCTCTTACCTCTTAATTTCACCTTTTAAGTATCATACCTTCCTATTAAATTCAACCTGTGCCCTCTATCTAGGTATACTTGAAAACATATATACACACACTCACATATGTATTCATATGTCCATATACCCTTCTTCAACTATTTTCATACTGAGAAAAGTTTCATCAGTTGCAGTTATTTTTCCATGCAGGAATGTAAATAGTTCAACTTTGATAAGTTCATAATAATTTCTTTTTCCTGTTTACCTTCTCAACCATCTCTTCTTGTATCTGAATGTCAAATTTTCTATTCAACTCTGGTTTTTTCCTCAAGAATGCTTGGAAGTCCTCTATTCCACTGAATGACCATATTTTCCCCTGAAACATGATACTCAGTTTTTCTGGGTAGGTGATCCTTGGTTTTAATCCCAACTCCTTTGCCCTCTGGAATATCATATTCCATTCCCTTTGATCCCTCAGTGTAGAAGCTGCCAGATCCTGTGCTATCCTGATTGTGTTTTCACAATATTGAAATTGTTTCTTCCTGGCTGCTTGTAATATTCTTTCCTTGATCTGGGAATTCTGGAACCTGGCTATAATATTCCTGGGAGTTTTCTTTTTGGGATCTTTTTCAGGAGGTGATCGGTGGATTCTTTCAACCTCTATTTTGACCTCTGGTTCTAAAACATCAGGGCAGTTTTCCTTGAGAATTTCTTGAAGGATGATTTCTAGGTTTTTTTTTTTTGATCATGGTTTTCAGGTAGTCCAGTAATTTTTAAATTATCTCTCCTGGATCTATTTTCCAAGTCAGTGGTTTTTCCCATGAGATATTTCACATTGCCTTCTAATCTTTCATTTGTTTAGATCTGCTTAATAGCATCTTGATTTCTCATAAAGTCACTAGCTTCCATTTGCTCCAGTCTAATTCTGAAGGAATGATTCTCCTCAGTGAGCTTTTGAGATTCTTTTTCCATCTGGCAAATTCGGCTTTTTAAGGCATTCTTCTCCTCATTGCCTTTTAGAGCCTTTTTTGCCATTTGAGTTAGTCTATTTTTTAAGGTGTTATTTTCCTCAGTCAGGCTGTTGACTGTCATTTCATACTTTTCTTGCATCTTTCTCATTTCTCTTCCCAATTTTTCTCCCACTTCTCTTATCTGCTTCTTAAGGTCCTCTATGGCCTGTAGCCAGCTTGTATTTTCATTTGGGGCTTTTGGTGCAGGATTTCTGACCTCACAGTCCTCCTCCTGTTCCATGCTTTGATCCTCTTTGCCCCCAGAATAGGAGTCTAATGTTGAATTTTTCTGTTTATTTTGTTTCCTTTGCCTAGACATGTTGCCACTCACTTACTTGACTTTTGGGCTTGTTGCCACAGTAGGACTCTGCCACCAGACAGGGGAACTTCCATCCCAAATGCTGGGGTTTTCTCAACTTCTGGAGGTATTAGTTGGGTGCCCTCTGTGAAGCCTTCACACACTCTGGCAAGCTGGTCACACACCCCAAGACCTCCACCCCAGATGGCAATCCAGATCCAAGAAGGGAAGAGTAAGAGCAATTACCCCCATCAGACTGATCACTGGATCCCTCTACAGTTCACAGGTCAGGAGCTGAAGCTACAAAGTGGCAATGTGGTGCCAGCTGAGCTGGCTCCTCAGCAGCTTCTCACCCCCAGGGGAAAGAGAGTGTCTTGCTTTTCAACTTGGGTCAGGCATAGGCATTATGTAACTGACTTTGTCTGCTAGCCACATGGTGAAAAGATAGATTGAAGACTGGCTGTGGAAATGGAACTGGAGTGCATTCAAAAGCACTGATGAACCAAGGTGAGTCTTGTTTGGCTCTTTCCCTTCTTGTTTGCAATTGAGAAGAGGTATACCATAAAGCTCTGGACATCCCCATCAGAGGCCAACATGTGGTCTGTGAACATGACCCTTTGTCTTTTGCCTCTTTGCATTTAGTTTCCTGCTTTTAGGTAGAGTATTAGAGAAAGCTATGATCTTGTGAGCTTTGAAACATCAGAATGGGGAGTCAACAGAGATGTCGGAGAACCAGAATCTTCCCCAAATTTGGGTTTGCTGAATATGAAAGTTCACTTTTGAGGATGAATGCTATGTAGAGACTGCCCTAAGTTTGAGCCCACTCACCTTAGGGACAAAGGTGGTAGAGAGGAGAAGGTGGCAATATGTATTGGGAGAAATGCATCTGCTTTTTTGCTATCTATTCACAATAACTATCCCTTTGTAAAAGCCGATTGATGTTAATTGTTTAAATGGGACTGGGGCACTAATTACTGGTGGTTAACAGTGAGGAGAACACTGGAATAGAGGTTGAAAACAAGAGCATTGGAGAAAAATACTTCACATGTAACAATTACTCTGTACTTATTCTCTCAGAACAAGGTTACCTACATTGCCCTCTCAGGATTCTATGGGTAATGTACCTCAGTTCTAACTCCACAGTTAATCAACAGCCTATTTATTTATCACAAATACAGAAAGTCAATATACTCTCTAATCTGCTAACCAGGGCCTCCCATTCATTATACAAAATCATGCCTTTCTGGAAGCAGGCTCCTTAGCCTCATTCAGGAAGAGACCGAATCAACTCAACATTATGCACATGTTCACCAGCTCCCTGTTTCTGCCCACCTCATCATACTATAATCCTCTAGGCCAGGCTCCTTAAACTTTTTCCATTTGTGACCCCTCCAGTGCTTCTTAAATTGTGGGTCACAACCCTATGGGTTCCTAAACCCACAGTTTAGGAAGTGTTGCTCTAGACTATAACGTCCTTTTGGATAGGGACTTTGTCTTTTTCATTTGTTTCTCTTTCAGTGCCTAGTATAGTGCCTTGAATGCTGTAGGCATTTAATGTGTTTGTTAAATGAACCAATCTTTAAACATTTTAAATTTTTGTTCACTTTGGTTTCTGTACTAGTGTAACTTTTCCTTAAATCCCCTTCCCAGACTCCCTTCTATGGAAGAAAAACATTTAAGTAAAGTTAACCAACATAGTGTATATCACATTCTATATCTATAGTACACATCGCTTTACTCAGAGGAGGAAGGTGTTTGTCCTTATGAGTTTACCAGACCTGAGACTGCTAAATGTATATTAAAATTTTTTATTGATATCTTTTGTTTTTATGCCATCACCATTTCCTGTAATATCATTCCCTAACTAGAGAACTATTCTTTTTTTTTTTATATTTCACAAGGAGATTTACTGGATTCCTTAAAGATCAGAGAATGTTTAATAGAAAAACTTTGGCTAGAATTTGATATTAATTAGAACAGTTCACTATCTTTTTTTCTCTATTAGAAGGGCATATTTGGAGCTGAGTTCAATCTCTCTTTTCCCTTCACCCAGGGGATTACAAGGCCTTCTTTAAAGATCCAGTTTTTTAAAAATATAATTTATTAGTTTAGTTTCAGTTAACAAGATTCAATTCCATAGTTCCTTGATTTTCAAATTTCCTTTACTTCCCTCCCCCTTCCCCCACAACAGCATATAGTCCAGTACAGAATCTGCATATACATTCACATTAGACATTATTCCAATTACAAAGGCATATTGTACTAGGTGGGATGAAAGATGGTAAAGAAGAAATAAAACCAAACAATGAAAAGAAAAAGATCATTTAGTTTGCTTCCATCAGGATTCAGGCTCAGTTCTTTCTAGTTATATCTCTGGATGGCTCATTCCTCTCTTTCTTGAGTCTTTTGGGATTGACTTATATCATTGCATTGCTGAAAAGAGTCCAGTCTGTCATAGTTGGTCATCACAGATATGGTATGTCTGTGATCGTATACAAATTTCTTCTGATTCTACTCTTCTCACTCAGCATCAGTTTGTGTAAGTCTCTCCAGGTAATTATGAAATCCATCACCTCCTCGTTTCTTATAGCACAATAATATTCCATTACATTCATATACCACAACTTGTTTAGCCATTTCCCAATTGATGGGCACCCCTTTAGTTTCCAATTCTTTGCAACCACAAAAAGGGCTGCTATAAATATTTTTGTACATATGGGTCTTTCTCCCACTTCTATGATCTCTTTGGGATATAACCCTAGAAGTGGTATTGTTGGGTCAAAGGGTATGAAATTGTTTATAATCCTTTGGGCATAATTCCAGATTGCTCTCCAGAATGGTTGGATAAGTTCACAACTCCACCAGCAATGTATTAATGTTCCAATTTGTCCACATCCTCTCCAGCATTTGTCACTTTCTTGTTTTTTCATCTTAGCCAATCTGACTGGAGAGATGTGGTATCTCAGAGTTCTTTAATCAATAGTGATTTAGAGCATTTCTTCATATGTTTATAGATATTGTTAATTTCTTTCTCTAAAAACTGTCTATTCATATCCTTTGACCATTTATCAATTGGGGAATGACTTGTATTCTTATAGATTTGGCTCAATTCTCTATAAATTTTAGAAATGAATCCTTTATCAGAGACACAAGTTGTAAAAATTCTTTCCCAATTTCCCGCCTCCCTCTTGATCTTGGTTACACTGGCTTTGTTTGTACAGAAGCTTTTCAATTTAATGTAATCAAAATTATCCATTTTGCATTTTATAATGCTCTCTAATTCTTGTTTGGTCCTAAAGTTTTCCCCTCTCCACAAATCTGTCAGGTAAACTATTCCTTGCTTTCCCAAATTGCTTACAGTATCGTTCTTTACACCTAGATCATGCACCCATTTAGACTTGATTTTGGTATATGGTGTTAGATAATGATCTATGCCCAGTTTCTGCCATACTGTATTCCAGTTTTCCCAGCAGTTTTTGTCAAATAGTGCATTCTTATCCCCAAAATTGGGATCTTTGGGTTTATCGAACAATAGATTACTACATTCATTACCTGCTGGGTCTCCTGCGCCTAATCTATTCCATTGATCCACTACTCTACACCTCTGCCAGTACCAAGCAGTTTTGATGACTGCTGCTGTATAATACAGATTGATAACTATTCTTAATAACAAAGGAAAAAAAAGATAAAATAGCAGTTCAGCAAAATTAACCAACACATCATACAAGTATTAAAGAAGTCCATAGTCCCTCATCTCTGCAAAGAAGGAATAGAAACTTATTTTAATTGTTGTTGTGTTCTTTCCATTTGCATTTTTGTAGTTGTTGTATATGTTGCTTTCCTTATTTTATTTACTTCACTTTGCAATAGTTCATATACATCTCTTGGTATCTCCCTGTATTCTCCATATTCATTTTACTATGTTTATGACTCTTGGTCACTCTTGTGACTCACCTAATTAAGTTTACTCATTTGTGAAAATGGGAATAATACTATCAACTATCTTATGGAGTTGTTGTGAAGATTAAATGAGTGAATAGAGCACCAGCCCTGGAGTCAGGAGGACCTGAGTTCAAATCTGGCCTCAGACACTTAACACTTACTAGCCTTGTGACCTTGGGCAAGTCACTTAACCCCAATTGCCCTGCCTTCTCCCCTCCAGAAAAAAATCCCAAGAAGATTAAATGAGATATTTGTAAAGTGCTTTGTAAATCTTAAAACTCTTTGAAAATGCTGCTATATCATTATTAAAATACTGATCATCCTGAAAAAAACATAAAAAATTCTTTGTTTCATTTTTATTCATTTTATTTCTTAAACAAGAAAAACAGATTTCTACTTATATAATCATGTCATAGCATGTTACTTTTTATTTGTTTCCATAATACATACTACTACTTTGTTTCCTTCTCTGTTTAAATGGTTGTGAAATGATCATGCACAAACTGACAAAATTAAAAGTCAACAACTTTTAATGGAAAGAAAAGCGTAAGAAATAGTTGTTAGTTTATCAGCAGCATATTTGAAAAAACTTTTTTTAAAAATGATATGGTGTGGGGATAAAGAGAATATACCCATTCAGATTAAATATTTAGGCCTAGCTACATCCAGCATAGATTTGTATCAATGTGCCTTTCTTCTGAAAAGGAGCATCAGGTTTAAAGTAGGAAGAAAAAAACAAAACTTTTTTTCTTTTTTGGTCTCAGCTGTTATTTATCTGATGATTGAGGAGTCATACTGTGAATCCTTATTTCCCATCTTCTGGCTGTCGAGTGGGTCCTTCTTGCTTTAAGCAATAGTGTTTTACCTGGAAACGTCTATAAACCGAGGGTCTGCTACATGAGGGAGAAGTGGGTGTTTTGAAGAGTAGAGGCTCAGCTTTCCTAACAGGTCTTGTTCACAGTCAGGGTGACTTAGGAGGCTATCCCTGCTGGTAACTCAGCAGCACAAATCAGAATCCATTTGTTTTTTATCAGCTTCACCCATTGTGAAGAGATCTCAGCATTAAGAAACATCTGGGCAGTCTCTGAGTTCAGTGTTCTGGCAAAACGTGATATACATATTTAGTTCCAAATCCAAAGAGAGATTGGGAAAATGAGGAGGGAATGGCAATGAAACTCATTTGGGAGTCCATTTTTACTAAAGATCTTGGTGTTCCTTTATTTTTTAATAGAATACATTGCAGCTAGTGGATTCTGTTACCATCAGTGTGAACTTTGAAACATAGTTTAATGAGGAAAGGGGAGAATTTCACCGTTTGTATTAATGACACTCCATTTTAGAGCATAGAAACCACCAAGAACCCTGCATTTCCAAGTCTCCACAAAGAGCAATGTAGAATAATGAAAAGAGGGCTAGACCTGGAGTGGGGTCATGGGTCTGAGTTACCACTCCAACACTTAACTTCCTGTGTTAGCCTAGGCAAGACACTTATCTCCTCTGAGCCTATGCCTTTATCTGTAAAATAGGAACAATAGTATGTACATGCCCTGTCTCAGAGGATCGTTGCAAGGGATGGAAATTGCAAATCTTAAGATGGTATATCAATATGAGTTATCACTATTGCTCTGCAGCAAGAAAGCAACCAAATCTAAAACACCACAATGAAGAAGAGTACCTAATCCAAGATGCCCTGGTGGGGTGAGGGTCTGTTCAATTGTAGGTGACTAGGATTGGGGACATGCTCTAGCAGCATTGCATGGGTTCAGATAGAATAAATGTACATACTGTACAGGATTGTCTTATCTAGTGACACTCAGAGATAGTGGCATCTTTAGACACTTTATCACCGAAAGCCTCTGTTCTCCCCTCTGCCCTGATCCTTTTAGATTATTTAGTTTAGGCTAAAGAATAATGTTTCCATATTATAGACTACAAAACATTTATTGATTCACAAAATTTCTGTGGAATTATGGAATGCCAGAATTGGAAGTGATCTCAAAGTGCATCTAGTCTAACCCACATGTGACCCATAATTTCCTCTACAACATCCCTGACAAGGAGTCATGCAGCTTTTATTTGAGAACCTCTACTTGAAGACCCTCTCTGCCTCTTGAAATGACCTACATTAGCTTTTCATGGTTTTACTTGTTAGGAAGTATGTTCTTACATTTAGCTTAAGATCAACCTGTCTTGTCCACAAGCATTACATGAAAATCTTTGTCAAATGCTTTGCTTAAATCTAGGTCAAATACGTCAACATTATTTCACTCTTCCCTTAGGCTAGAAAGCCTAGTAACCCTGTAGAAAAAGGAAATGAGTTACTTTCCTCTGTTGATCATATATAACATATCCTATATATAGCTTGTTTGCACATGGTTGTCTCTCCCATTTGAAAATGAACTCCCTGTCCCATTACATGCATATACCACAACTTGTTCAGCCATTCCCCAAATCGATGGGCACCCCCTTAATTTCCAATTCTTTGCCACCACAAAAAGAGCTGATATAAATATTTTTGTACATATGTGTCTTCCTCCCACTTCTATGATCTCTTTGGGATATAACTCTAGAAGTGGTATTGCTAGGTCAAAGGGCATGAAATTATTTATAGCCCTTTGGGTATAATTCCAGATTGCTCTCCAGAATGGTTGGATCAGTTCACAACTCCACCAGCAATGCATTGGTGTTCCAATTTACCTACATCCTCTCCAGCATTTGTCATTTTCCTGTTTTGTCATCTTAGCCAATCTGACTGGTGAGATGTGGTACCTCAGAGTTGTTTTGATTTGCATTTCTCTAATCAATAGTGATATGGAGCATTTTTTCATATGTTTATAGATATCTTTAATTTCTTCCTCTGAAAATTGCGTGTTCATATCCTTTGACCATTTATCAATTGGGAAGTGACTTGTATTCTTATAGATTTGACTCAGTTCTCTGTATATTTTAGAAATGAGTCCTTTATCAGAGATAAAGGCTGTAAAAAATTCTTTCCCAATTTCTCACCTCCTTCTTAATTTTGGTTATATTGGCTTTGTTTGTACAGAAGCTTTGCAATTAAATGTAATCACAATTATCCCTTTTGCATTTTATAATGCTCTCTAATTCTTGTTTGGTCATAAAGTCTTCCCCTCTCCAGAAATCTGACAGGTAAACTATTCCTTGCTTTCTGAGATTGCTTACAGTATCAACCTTTATACCTAGATCATGCACCCATTTGGACTTGATTTTAAATCCATTCCTTTTCAATAAGAAGTGTGAGGTCATTTATATTACATTATAAATACTGGCAGTATATACTGATAATCTTCTAGAAAAAGAAGTCTAGCTTAATAATTTATTAATCAAGAATAAAGCTAAGCCATGGAGGGATAATATCAGCAAGTTGGTAATTTTTCTTAGACTTATGTTGGACCTGCTTTTAATACTTAGCCTAATAAAAAGGTGTATGATGTTAATAGAGTCTTTTATTGGGAGGTGTGTTGGATCAAAATGTTCAGCCACTCAAAGATCATGCTATTATTTTGCCTTCTTGTAATGGTTAGTCATTAAAAACCTAAAAAGAAAAAAGAAGAAAAGGGAATTTTAGCATCTAGTGGTATGAACTTGAACAAATCAGTTCTTAATATTATCTCACACATTCTATAAAATGAGAGATTTAGCTAGATGCTACTTTTGAGATATAACATTTAATGATTTCCGTCTCTTGGATTCTTTCTCATGCAGACATATTATGTCAGGCTTTATACTGATTTTCTATGGAAAGATACATTTAAAAATCACCTTATATTTACTTCATAAAGTTCTGTGCAGGATGAAACAAGAGGGTCTTGGAGATAGGACTGAGACCTCATGCCATAATGGGAACACTGTGTGTGTGTGTGTGTGTGTGTATGTGCACACACACTTGTGTGTTTTTAATAGGAAGCATATCAAAGGCAAGCTAGTACTCCCTAATTTAAAGCTGGGAATTTGATGTTGGGTCTTTGGTAAGGAGGACAGAATCTGGACTGTGGCTAAGACACTGGGTGGAGGAAAAGATGAAAGGGTTTCTCTATATGCTTGTATGAGGTGTTTAATGTTAGCTAAGTCCTTGAAAGAATGAACAAAGTTGATACGGTCTTGGATAACACCAAACCACTCCCTCAGTTGACTGCATACTGAATGGAACAAATGTTTATGTCACAAAATATTTAAATTACTGTATGTCACTTTGATCATGACTACGGAAAGGGTGAGAGCTATCAAGGAGCATGTCTTCAGCTGTAACTTAATAATCTGTATTATGTCTAAGGGAAACTTTCTCAACAATCAAGACTAGTTAGCTCTGGAATGGGTTGTTGAGCAAGGTTGTGGAATAGTTCATATCTAGAAAGAGGAGGCAGATTGTCACTTGCCTGAGATAGATGATGTATATAGAGATAGAGAGATGAATAAGAAACAACATAGTGTAGTTAAAAGAGTATTGTATTTGGAGTCAGGAGACACCATAATTTGAGTTCCACCTTTGACACTAGATTTATGACTGGACAAATCACTTTTAACCTCTCTGAGCCTCAGTTTCCTCATTTACAAAATGGGGATAACACCTTCATTACAGTGTTGTGAGGAGAAAATGAGAATGCCTGTACAGTGCTTTACAACATTACAGAACTATATAAATTCGAATTATTGTTATTTGTATCATTAGCAAACCTCATGATATAAACGTGCTTGCTGTTATGGTCACAATGGTGAGATGATGTGTATTTTTTAAATCTAGCGAATTAAATTTGTACATAGAGATGGAGATGTCCCATTTTTAACTAAAATACTGATTGTGAAATATGAACTGACCCTTTTAACTTCATTAATAACCTATTATATCACAATATATTATACTTTCCTTATTGTTAGTTTCTACAATTTAATGACCCCTCATCCTTTTTCATGAATCATTATTATTTTTTTATTTTTAATTTTTTTTGGAGGGCAATTGGGGTTAAGTGACTTGCCCAAGGTCACACGGCTAGTTTTTGTGTTATGTCTGAGGCCAGATTTAAACTCAGGCCCTCTTGACTCCAGGGCCGGTGCTCTATTCACTGCACCACCTAGCCACTCTTCATCAATCATTTTTATTATAATACCTTTTGTTTAGACTACATTATAGTTTGCCATTAAAGTATTTCTGTAAATATATTAGAATTATTAGCTGGTTTCTACCCTCTTGGAAGTGATATTATTATTAAGTGAAATATTGTTATTGAAGAAAGATAGGTACACATAGGAACTGATTTATAATGCAAGGCACAGCAAGGCAAATGGTAAGTCTTTTTTTTTGGTAAATGGTAAGTCTTAAAATGAGTGGTTCAAACCATAAGTACTTTAGGAGGTTAGGTCAAATAAAAGAAGGGTCACTGTGGACTGCAGAATTTGGGGATGGCTTCATGACAGAGATGGACCTTGAACTGAGCTCTGAAGGATAGCCAGGATTTGGATTGGAGGAGAAAGTACCAACCAGTAGATAGAAAATGACATGGCAAAAAGACTGGAGGGAGGGGAATGAGTTTGGGATGCTTTAAAAACAGCAAGGACTCACAGTTTCTACCACCCAGGGAGTTTTAGCTTTAAAGAGACAGAAAAACATGATGGGACTAATGTAGAGTGTAGTATTTCCCCAAATGCTTTGGATTGGGTGTGGGTTACTTCAAAATGAATGCTATAAATAAAGCAAGTAATATTGGGAATGGGGTAAAGGAGAGAGGAAACTTTTTCATTTTCTTTTTCTTTGGAAGGGGGAAGGCAAGGCCATTGGGGTGAAGTGACTTGCCCAAGGTCACACAATTAGTTGTCAAGTGTCTGAGGCCAGATTTGAACTCAGGTCCTCCTGACTTCAGCGTTGGTGCTCTATTCACTGCAGTACTTCACTGCCCCTGAAACTATTTCTATAACCTATTTAGACCATTCTAATAATTTTGGGAAGAGATTATTATAGATATATGTTTTCTATATGTTTAGGAGTTTCCAAGTTTGTTGCCCTTTGTCACTCTTTGTGATTGAATGTCAGTATGTTTTTCTCCCAGAAGGAAGAAAAAAAACATCTTGTTAGGCAGGGGTGATTGTCATGACATTGTGATCTTGGAATACACACTGAAGATCATGTGATCTGGAGAAATTGTTGGTGACAATTTTGTGGAAGAGTATCCCAACTACACCATCACCTATAGCTTTGGAAGGAGATGTTTTCTCTCTCCTTCTAAAGGAGAGCACCGGAGCTGAAGTCAGGAGGACCTGAGTTCAAATCTGGGCTCAGACACTTGACACTTACTAGCTGTGTGACCCTGGGCAAGTAACTTACCTCCAATTGCCTTCCCAAAAAAAGAGTAGAAGAAATAGGCAGTCTCAGCCAGGATTGACCTAGGCTTTGATGATTAAATCCACTCCGACTCCCCTGAAGATAAAGAAGTACATTAGTCCAGAAGGTGCTTTCCCCAGAATACCATTAGTTATTAGCACTGGTTTTAACTAGGGCTTCAAATCAAGGTATAGGTTTCCTCTCCATCATTTGCTTCAAAGGAAAGAGATATGAGAAACAATTTGGTGCTATGGATAAAAAGTACTAAAAAAGGAGATAATCTTTTTCTTAGATTTTGTCCCATCTAGCTCTGATATTTTGAGTTTGTTTCATCATCTACAATCATTTCAGCACCACATAGTGGGTATTCAAATTTGGAGAGGTTATTTATAGTCACTTTATTGGAGTATTTAAGCTCTTCCATTTGCAGTGGATCATCCTTGTTAGTGATGAATGATTTATGTTACAAAGCTTGGGAAGAGCTTTAAAATGGTTTGCCCACTAGAGTTCAACATGTGAACACTGCTTAACAGACTTAATTTTAAGCATAACAAATTTAAGGGATGGCCATGGGCTGGTTGTGCTTTTGCTTCTTTGTTAATTTCATTTATTCCTATATATTTATTGAGCACCTACTATGTGTTTCACAAGCTGCTAGTCATGGTGGTCCTCTCATGCCCCAGATTCAAATATAAACACTGTTTGGCATTTAAAACTCTTCATCACCTGGCCCCTTCTTGCCTTTCCAGTTTTCTTGCACATTACTCCCTTCCATGCATACTAGCTCTCCTTTCTGGTTTGCACATGATGTCCCCTCTCACATCTCCATGCATCTCCACCAGCTTTCCTCATATGCAGAATGCTCTTCCTTCTTTTCTCTGCTGCTTGGAATCCCTGGTTTCTTTTAAAACTCACCTCAAGCACCACTTTTTTTTTTTAATGTGAACTATCTTTTTATTTATTTATTTATTTATTGCTTTTTGGAGGGCAATTGGGGTTAAGTAACTTGTCCACGGTCACATGGCTAGGTTTTGGTTTGTGTGTGCGTCAAGTGTCTGAGGCCGGATCCAAACTCAGGTCTTTCTGACTCCAGGGCCAGCACTCTACTCACTGTGCCACCTAGCCGCCCCCAAAGCACCACTTTCTACATGGAGCTCTACTTGACTTCCTCATATGTTAGTGTCCTCACTTCCCAAACTATCTTATATTCATTTTTAATATACTTCACACTATATAGGATCATAGAATTAAAGCTGGAAGGGGCCTAGAGATCATTGATTCCAACCCATTCATTTCATAGATGAGCGTACTGAGGCCCAGAGAGACTAAGTGAGTTTCTTAGGGTCACACAACTGATAGTTGTCTGAGGCAGGAATTGCACTCATGTTTTCCATCCCACAGTCCAGATTCTATCCATTACATCATAATGCTACTAGACATGTTGTCTCCCTTATTAGAGTATAAACTCCTTGAAAGCAGGGGCTATTTTTCTCTTATCTTTGTATCCACAACGCTTGGCACATGGCAGACATTTAATAAATGCTTGTTGATTAATGGAGTTGTCATGTAAAAGAAGCCCTTAAGAACCATCTAAGAATCTAAATGGTGGGACCAGACAAACAATATGGGACTTTTTTTTTTAATTAATTTATTAGTTTAGTTTCAGTTAACAAGTTTCAATTCCATAGTTCCTTGATTTTCAAATTTCCTTTACTTCCCTCCCCCCTCCCCACACGACAGCATATAGTCCAGTATATGATCTGCAAATGCATTCATATTAGACATTATTCCAATTACAAAGGCGTATTGTACTAGGTGGGATGAAAGATGGTAAGGAAGAAATAAAACCAAACAATGAAAAGATCAAGATCATTTAGTTTGCTTCCATCAGGATTCAGGTTCAGTTCTTTCTAGTTATATCTCTGGATGGCGCATTTCTCACTTTCTTGAGTCTTTCGGGATTAATTTATATCACTGCATTGCTGAAAAGAGTCCAGTCTGTCACAGTTGGTCATCACAGATATGGTATGTCTGTGATTGTACACAGATTTCTTCTGATTCTACTCTTCTTGCTCAGCATCAGTTTATATAAGTCTCTCCAGGTAATTATGAAATCTGTCACCTCTTCATTTCTTATAGCACAATAATATTCCATTACATTCATATACCACAACTTGTTTAGCCATTTCCCAATTGGTGGGCACCCCTTCAGTTTCCAATTCTTTGCAACCACAAAAAGGGCTGCTATAAATATTTTTGTACATATGGGTCTTCCTCCCACTTCTATGATCTCTTTGGGATATAACCCTAGAAGTGGTATGGCTGGGTCAAAGGGTATGAAATTATTTATAATCCTTTGGGCATAATTCCAGATTGCTCTCCAGAATGGTTGGATAAGTTCACAGCTCCACCAGCAATGTATTAGCATTCCAAATTGTCCACATCCTCTCCAGCATTTGTCACTTTCTTGTTTTGTCATCTTAGCCAATCTGACTGGAGAGATGTGGTATCTCAGAGTTGTTTTGATTTGCATTTCTCTAATTAATAGTGATTTAGAGCATTTCTCCATATGCTTATAGATATCTTTAATTTCTTTCTCTGAAAATTTCCTGTTCATATCCTTTGACCACTTATCAATTGGGGAATGACTTGTATTCATATAGATTTGGCTCAATTCTCTATAGATTTTAGAGATGAGTCCTTTATCAGAGACACAAGTTGTAAAAATTCTTTCCCAATTTCCCACCTCCCTCTTGATCTTGGTTACATTGGCTTTGTTTGTACAGAAGCTCTTCAATTTAATGTAATCAAAATTATCCATTTTGCATTTTATAATGCTCTCTAATTCTTGTTTGGTCCTAAAGTCTTCCTCTCTCCACAGATCTGTCAGGTAAACTATTCCTTGCTTTCCCAAATTGCTTACAGTATCATCCTTTACACCTAGATCATGCACCCATTTGGACTTGATTTTGGTATATGATGTTAGATAATGGTCTATGCCCAGTTTCTGCCATACTGTATTCCAGTTTTCCCAGCAGTTTTTGTCAAATAGTGCATTCTTATCCCCAAAACTGGGGTTTTTGGGTTTATCGAACAGTAGATTGCTATATTCATTAACTGCTGGGTCTTCTGCACCTAATCTATTCCATTGATCCACTACTTTACACCTCTACCAGTAACAAGTAACAAGCAGTTTTGATGACTGCTGCTGTATAATACAGATTAAGATCTGGCATAGCTAGTCCACCTTCCCTAGTGTTTCTTTTCATTAATTCCCTTGATATTCTAGACCGTTTGTTTTCCAAATAAATTTTGTTATTATTTTGTCTAACTCTACAAAGTAGTTTTTTGGTAAATTGATTGGTATGGCACTAAATATATAGTTTAGTTTGGGTAAAATTGTCATTTTCATTATATTAGCTCGACCCAGCCATGAGCAATTGATATTTTTCCAACTATTTAGATCTGCTTTTATTTGTGTGAGAAGTGTTTTGTAGTTGTGATCATACAGATTCTGGGTTTGTTTTGGCAAGTAGATTCCCAAATATTTTATAATGTCTACAGTGACTTTAAATGGGATTTTTCTTTCTATCTCTTGTTGTTGAGTTTCATTAGAGATGTACAGGAATGCTGAGGATTTATGTGGGTTTATTTTATATCCTGCAACTTTGCCAAATTTATTTATTGTCTCTAGTAGTTTTTTACTTGATTCTCTAGGATTCTCTAAGTATATCATCATATCATTTGTGAAGAGTGATAGCTTGGTCGCTTCTTTACCTAATTTGATTCCTTTGATTTCTTTTTCCTCTCTAATTGCTACTGCTAGTGTTTCTAGTACCAGATTGAATAAGAGGGGTGATAGTGGACACCCTTGTTTCACTCCTGATCTTATTGGAAAGGCTTCTAGTTTATCCCCATTGCATATAATACTTGCTGATGGTTTTAAATAGATGCTCTCTACTATTTTAAGGAAGGCTCCATTTATTCCTATACTTTCTAGTGTTTTTAATAGGAATGGGGGTTGTACTTTGTCAAAAGCCTTTTCTGCATCTATTGAGATGATCATGTGGTTTCTACTAGTTTTATTGTTGATGTGCTCAATTATACTGATGGTTTTCCTAATAGTAAACCATCCTTGCATTCCTGGAATGAATCCTACCTGATCAGAGTGTATCATTTTTGTGATAAGTTGTTGGAGTCTTTTGGCTAATATTTTATTTAGAATTTTTGCATCTAAATTCATGAGGGAAATTGGTCTATAATTTTCTTTCTCTGTTTTATCTCTTCCTGATTTGGGAATCAGTACCATATTTGTGTCATAGAAAGAGTTTGGTAGGACTCCTTCTTCACTAATTTTCCCAAATAGTTTGTAGAGTATTGGAATCAATTGTTCTTTAAATGTTTGATAGAATTCACTAGTAAACCCATCTGACCTTGGAGATTTTTTCCTAGGGAGTTCTTTGATGGCTTGTTTGATTTCTTTTTCTGAGATGGGGTTATTTAATTCACTTCCTCTTCAGTTAATCTGGGCAACTTGTGATTTTGTAAATATTCATCCATTTCACTAAGATTGTCATATTTATGTGCATACAATTGGGAAAAATAATTCCTCATTATTTTTTTGATTTCCTCTTCATTGGAGGTAGATTCACCCTTTTTATTTTTGATACTCATAATTTGGTTTTCTTCTCTCTTTTTTTTTATCATATTGACTAAGGGTCTATCAATTTTGTTGATTTTTTCATAAAACCAGCTCTTAGTTTTACTTATTAATTCAATGGTTTTCTTAATTTCAATTTTATTAATCTCACCTTTGGTTTTCAATATTTCTAATTTAGTACTAAATTGGGGATTTTCAATTTGTTCTTTTTCTAGCTTTTTCAATTGCATGTCCAGTTCATTGACCTCCCTTCTCTCTGCTTTAATTAAGTATGCACTCAGGGATATAAAACTTCCCCTGAGAACTGCCTTTAGTACATCCCACAAATTTTGGTATGTTGTTTCATTATTATCATTCTCTTGAATGAAATTAATGATTGTTTCTATAATTTCTTGTTTGACCCACCAATTTTTTAGGATTAAATTGTTTAATTTCCAATTAGTTTTTAGTCTATCTTTCCATGGCCCTTTATTGCATATAATTTTATTGCATCATGATCTGAGAATGATGCATTTAATATTTCTGCCTTTCTGCACTGGATTGTGAGGTTTTTATGCCCTAGTACATGGTCTATTTTTGAGTATGTACCATGCACTGCTGAGAAGAAGGTAAATTCCTTTTTATCCCCATTCAGTTTTCTCCAGAGATCCATCATATCTAGTCTCTCTAAGATTCTATTCACCTCCTTAACTTCTTTCTTGTTTATTTTGAGGTTAGATTTATCGAGTTCTGAGAGGGGAAGATTAAGGTCCCCCACTAGTATAGTTTTGCTATCTATTTCTTCCTCTAATTCCTTTAACTTCTCCTCTAGGAATTTAGATGCTATACCACTTGGTGCATATATATTAAGTAGTGATATTGCTTCATTCTCGATGGTGCCTTTTAGTAGGATATAGTTTCCTTCCTTATCTCTTTTAATTAGATCTATTTTTTTGCTTTTGCTTTATCTGAGATAAGTATTGCTACCCCTGCTTTTTTTTACTTTAGCTGAGGCATAATAAATTTTACTCCAACCTTTTACCCTTACCCTGTGGGTATCCCTTTGTTTCAAATGTGTTTCTTGTAGACAGCATATTGTGGGATTATGGTTTTTAATCCATTCTGCTATCCTCCTCTGTTTTATGGGAGAGTTCATCCCATTCACATTCACAGTAATAATGACTATCTGTCTCTTCCCCTCCATGCTATTCCCTCCCCTGTTTATGTTTTTGTTTCTCCCTTCTCCCTTCCCCTCCTTGAAGTTTTCCCTTTTGACCACCCCCTCCCTCAGTGTTCCCACCCAGTGATCCCTCTTCTCAACCTACCCTCTCCCCTTATTACTGTTTCCCTCCCTTCTAATCCCCCCCCTTAGTCTCCTTTTTTCACCCCCCCTCCTTACCCTTCTCCTTTCTATAGGACGAAGTAAGTTTTTATACTTATCAGAATAAATTACTCCCCGTTTGATTCCAAACCAATGAGAGTAAATTTCAAACATTGCTCCTCTCCCTCCCTCCTTTTCCTCTATTTAATGAATTTATTTGTCTATTCACATTAAAATCTTAAACTTCACTGATTTAAGTTGATCCCTCTTTGAACCAGAACCAGTGAGAATAGTGTTTAAATGATGTTCTTCTCCCTCTTTCTTTCCCCTCTTCTATAGTGTGTTTTAATGTCCCTTCAGATGGCATATTTTACCTTTTCCTAGCTCATCCTTTCCTTTTTCCCATTACAGTACCATTGATCCACTTAATAGTTTTGTTTGTTTTTTTTTTTAAACATCAGGTTAGTGCATTCATACCCACACCCTCTATCTAAGTATAACCCTTTTGAAGGTCATGATAATCATAAAGGTTTTGAATATTGACAATTATCAGCTCCACATATAGGGATGTGAACATTTTGCTCTTGTTGCATCCCAAGTAATGAGCGTGTGTTTGTGGGTGTGGGTGTTTGCGCTTATGTATGTGTGAGTCTGTGTTTCTCTTGTTTACCTTTTTATGTCTTTCTTGAGTCTTGTAATTGGAGATCAAATTTTCCATTGAGCTCTGGCTTTTTCATCAGGAACATCTGGAAGTCCCTTATTTCATTAAACACCCATCTCCTTGCCTGGAAGATTATGCTCAGTTTTGCCGGGTAGTTAATCCTTGGTTGTAGTCCTAGCTCTCTTGCCCTACGAAATATTAAATTCCAGTCCCTCTGCTCTTTTAATGTAGAAGCTGCTAGGTCCTGTGTGACCCTAACTGTAGTTCTTCGATATTTGAATTGTTTCTTTTTTGGCTGCTTGTAGAATTTTTTCTTTAATCTTGTAATTCTGGAATTTGGCTACTATATTTCTTGGAGTTTTCAGTTTGGGATCTCTCTCAGGAGGAGTCCGGTGAATTCTGTCGATGGTTATTTTATCTTCTGATTCCAGGACCTCAGGACAGTTTTCTTTGACAATCTCTTGGAGGATGTTGTCTAGGCTGCTTTTTCATCATGGCTTTCTGGTAGACCAATAATTCTTAGGTTGTCTCTCCTGGATCTGTTCTCTAGGTCAGTTATTTTTCCAGTGAGATATTTTACATTTTCTTGCAATTTTTCGATCGTCTTGTTTTGTTTGATTGACTCTTGCTGCATCATAGAGTTCTGAGCTTCAATTTGATTGTTTCTAATTTTTATCAAATTACAGTCTTCAGTTATTTTTTGAAGTTCCTTTTTTAGGGAGGTATTTTCTCCAATTACTTCAGTGAGACGTTTTTCCAAGTTGGTCACTGCCTCCCTGATTTGGTCTTTAAAAATTTTCTTAAGCTCCTCCAGGAATGTTATTTGGGCTTGAGACCAGATCATGTTTCCTTCTGTGGTCTCAGGTGTGGGTAGAGAGTCTATATTGTCCTGTGTGTTTTGTTGTTCTTGCCCTGCATAGTATGCTGGAATAGACTTTTTTGTCTTCCCCTTCTCCTTCTCGGCTTCTTTTTTTCCCATTGTGACTTCCTGTTTCTTAGTTTCTCAGGCTATGAGTTTAGGGCCTGATCCTTGACTTTGAATACCTCTGGGTGGCTAGTTTATGGCTAAGTCAGGGAAGTCAATGAGGGATGTAGATGAGTCGGTATGGGTGTGTCTGATCACTTCAGATTTCTGCCTCTATACCCCTGGGCTATAAGTAGGCTTTTGTTGGTAAGGAGAGGTGGGGCTTGTTGGGACCCCACCCTCTCTTCTCTTCAGACTCCTGGCTATCTCAGTTACACCCCTTCTTGGAGACTCTCAAGCCTGAGGCTATTTCCATTAACTTGGGATTTCAGTCTGGGTGGGAGACTTATCTTTGGGTTTTCTGCTTCATGAAGGAGGGATGGGAGGATTGGAGCAGCTAGAATTTACTTTGCCATTCCAGCCCCTGTATTATACAGGCAGGCAGTTTCTAAACTTCCAGGCTGGGGGCCGAATGCAGGCAGAGAGGCCACTCTCTCCCCTGGTGGCCCAAATCTCCTACCTGACTCCAATGATCCTACCCGTCTGAGAGATGACTTCGGTTCGTCCTCGGTAAGTCTGCAGGCTGCGGCTTTTGCTCTCTCTGGTGTAGTCTGCTTGTCTGCTCTTAGGTCTGGGCTGTGCAGACACCAGGAGTTCTGCGCTCGACCAGTCCGGACACACTGGGCAACCTCCTGGGCTGGACTCTGCCACACTTCGTCTTCCAGTGGGCTCCGTCACTCCGGATTCCACTCAGATTCACCCTTTGAGCCTTAGTGACCGAGGAGCTCAGCGAGGTTTAGACATGTACATTCTAAGGTAGCTACTGGATATCCAATATGGGACTTTTTGGTTGGAGAATGGGGCCTGTCTTTTAACTTTTATTCTATACATTTAATATGGTGATCTGCACATAGTAGGTAGTTGGTCAACATTTGTTGAATTTAACTGAACAGAAGGCAGAGTATGTTGTGAAGTGATAAATGAGAGATTCATTCAATAAGTTCTTTAGAAAGGGAAAATTGTTGTGGCCTGCACTCTGGAGGAGGTCCAGTGCATGATATAGGCCATGAGCTGGACTTTAACCAGCAGGGATTGACACCTTACCTTAATGATAATTTTTTTTTGGATAAATATACCTAGAAGCATGTCATCTTCCCAAAGATAGAAACATGGAATGCTAATTTACCCTCAGTCCTGTCAGGATCTCCATGCCAAGACTACCCCTTTCTTTTTACTATTAGGAGACATCCTATTTTCCAGAGCTCAGGTCCATCAAGCAAACTGTGCCCTGAGCTCGGCATAATGACAATCTTTTGTCCTCACTCTCTGGATGAATTCCCAGAATTGTTTCACAGCAGTATCGGTTGTTTCTGGACTTGGCCAAGCACTTGCAGGACTCATGTTCTCATCTTGAAGTCCTGCTATAATTCAAACTTGTCTCATTGTTGCTGTTACCCCTTATTGTCAGAGCTACGACTCACTGTGTAGTCCCTAGTATGTATATTGAGATTTGCCCACGCTAAAGGGGGTCTCCTACTAGAGGAGGCCCTGGCACATGTGTCTAGTTTCTCTCCTCCAATGGAATAAAGTTTTTTGCTTATGACCAGTGTAAACTCTTTGGTTTTATTTTTTAAATTTAACTTTTCAGAGTTAACTGTGGTTGTGATAACCTGTGTGAGCTCTTTGTTATTTTCAGAATTAGCAGCAACATTGCATAACCTTTGTGACTCTTTGGTCATTTGTTTCAAGAGTTGACAGTCTCTAAGGCTCTTCTTGGGAATTCTAAGGAAGTAACCATCAATCGCATTTTGGTACATCTACTACCCTGTAACTTAAGCAGGGGTCCAGGGAGCCCCTATTGGTCTGGGATTGAGTGCAATGACTGCTAGGATTCAAAGTCAATGAATAGGATGGGCAAATTCAAGTTATCAGATGCTGGTCACAGGAATTTTAGGCTAGTGGAACATAGTTATTGTGGCTCTTTAATTGTAGTGAAATTTTTAGCCAGGTAAGTTAGGGGTAGAAAAGATGCCTAAACCATACTCAGAATGAGTACAGGTCATAGGCCTGTAGCGGCAAGCACCCCAATATCCCCAGGGTAGCTGCCAATATAGGTTCTTAGATCTGCTTTTCAAAAGGAAAGCAACTCAAAATCAGTTAACAAGCTTACTTTAATCAAACAAACACACATTACCTAGTTCAGGGAAAAAGGTCAGCACCCCAAACTTCAGAGTTACAGAACTTACAGATCAAACAGACAGGCTTCCAAACTGTCCAACCATTATATCAATACAAAATCACAGTTACCAGAGAGGGAAGCATCAACATCTGGGTTTTCAAAGCCGGGGGGCTCTCAACAACAGCTTCCCAGAGTCTCATCTGGTCAAATCACACAACACTTCTCAAAGTGAGCCCCAAAGCAAAGCCTCTCATCAGAGTTTATATAGCCTTCTCCTGGCTCAAAGATTGTAACAACCTCCTTGACCCACTGCCCAATCACAAAAGTATCAAGGTTGGGCTTCCCTGAAAAACAAGCCTCCCACCACAGGCTCCAGGTGCACTTAGCTAGGGGCAGGGAAGATCTTTAAATTTGCATTTCCATTACAAGGCCAAAATGAAACACAGAGTGAATTGGGGACTAGAATTCCATACCGGGTAGACAGATGATGTGGAGTAAAGAAAAGGTCACAGGTAGGAATTAATGCTGGATATTATTTGAAATAGGCAGATGGTCAGTCAGCCAATAAATATTTCTTAATCATCTACTATGTGCCAGGCACTATACTAAGTGCTG
This sequence comes from Gymnobelideus leadbeateri, assembly GCA_011680675.1. NCBI lineage: Eukaryota > Metazoa > Chordata > Mammalia > Diprotodontia > Petauridae > Gymnobelideus > Gymnobelideus leadbeateri. The sequence goes on along the minus strand of WOXC01005908.1, from coordinate 172,656 downwards.
GGGATATAAAGAAAAGCAAAAGAGAATCCCTGCCCTCAAGCTGCTCACAATTTAATAGGGGAGGCAAAATGTAAACAACTAGGTACAAACAAAATATGGACAGGATAAACTAGAACTAATCAATAGAGGAAAGACTCTAGAATTAAGAGGGCCTAGAAAAAAGCTTCCTGTAGAAGATGGAAAGAGACAAAGATAGCTCCATGCATGGGTGACTGATAGTGGAGATTCCCGGAGTCAGGAGATGGAGAGTCTTGTCTGAACAGCAAGGAAGTCAGTGTCAATGGTGTGTGTGTGTGTGTGTGTGTGTGTGTGTGTGTGTGTGTGTGTCTGCTTGTGTGTTTTGTAAGGTATAGAAAATTTAAAAGATAGGAGGGAGCAGGTTATGAGAGACTTTGAAAGCAGAAAAGGATTTTATATTTTATTCCAGAGGTGATAGGGAACCATTGAGTTTATTGAGTAGAGTGAATCCCTACAGATGTGAAGCATATCATCTGTCACTCAGTCTTCTATTTCTTGCCCTGTCCTTCTCTTCCTTTAATTTACCTGCTTTGCTCTTTTCTCTCCTTTTTTAGGGCTAATCTTAAAGCACCTTTTTTTTTCAGGAGGAGAAATCTTAGAATTCTGATGCTTGTCAGTAGGGTTAGAATTCAAGATATTTGGTTCTAGACCTGTTTTTATTGGTGTTGGGAACTTTCATTGAGGATACTCCTACTGATGCAGATCAGAAAATTTTCCCACCATCTTTAGTCATCAAGAGTTTTCTGGGGTACTGAGTTGCAGACTGACTTCCCCAAAGCCATATAGTATATCAGAGTTAATCCTTGTACCTCTGTCTTCCTGATTCTGAAGCAGGTTCTCTTATGACTATGTAATACAGTTATTAGAGGCAAAACCTTGAGGGCCATGTCCACACATGCAGTTTCAAATCTAGTGACACGGGTTCCTTGCTCTTCCCTGAATAAGACTCTCCATCTCTTGACTAGGCATAAAGAGTTGTAACCAAACCTTACCTGTAGATCTGGAGGTAAGACTACTGCAACACCAAATCTTCCTGAAGTGTGTAGCTTGTGGAGCAATTTCCCAGTGTTTTTCCTTCTAGTTTATAACTTTTTATTACTCTGAAAGAGGATAGGGCATGATTCTATCATGATTCCTTTTTTTTTCTTCTATTATAACCTCTTAAGGAAGTGGGGAAAAACGCAGAGTCATATAAAATTTCATTATGTTCTATTTAAATGCAAATGTTAATGTGTTTACAGTGTGAAAAGCCAGTCCCTGGAACACCCCATCAGCTTATTTAATGCTCTGGGACTTGCCTAAAATGATAATTTTATAACAGCATGTTTTATTGATACCCATTTTGTGAGTTGTGCTTTTAAGAGTAGGCTATAAAATGGCACAGTTTTGGTTTAACAAGCAGGAAGAAACTGACTTAGAAAACGGGGAAAACTCAACTTTGGAAAGGTCAATTTAATGGTCTGAAAGGGGAAGAATTGTAGAAGGAAGACTTGGTGGCTTCAATAAACATGAAAAGTCCCATGAAAGTCCTGGGGGCAGCTAGTAGATTGTTTTCAACTAGAGAAATAAAATCATGATTTTCTAGCAAGCATAGAAAACAGCTATTGACCTTTCTAAGGACTCTCATTAGGCATTTTCATAGCTGTTTAAAAAGTATCGTGCATCTTCAGTGAGGAGCAATTAATGGTAACATGATTAGTTTTTGCATCTTCCCCTCATCCTAGACCAAATGATATATTACTAATTTGTAAAGATCAGAGGTTCTTTTTTGGTGAGGAAAACCTTATATAATTTTTGCCATTTAGTTTGCTTTGCAGTTTTATTAGGAAGAAAAAAAAGCACCTTGTGAATTGACAAAATTTAAGTGATGGAGCTGTACATACATAATCACTGAATTTTGTGACAATTTACAACAGAAAACTTTCATGAACAAAAGTTTTAAACTGGTAAGTCTCAGCAGCATAATCAGGGAAACTGGAAAGGATCATATTAATGTATAATAAGTTGTTCTCAGATGGATAGACAAATATATAGATAAAGTATTTGTTAAGCCCTTACTATATGCTGAGTACCAGGCTAAGCCCAGGATATACAATCAGAGGGGGCATGACTGGGGATGTCTGGGGATTGGCATATGCCTACTTAATGTGCTTTTGGGACTTGCAGTCCAATAAAACCTCTATTTTTTTTTAAACAGGAGCTGTTTTCTATTTACGCCTCCACTATGCTGTACTCATAAAGTTGATTTAGTGAAACTGTCCCTAGGATTTTATATCTATCTCTATTATACTTCCTTTTCCTCCATGAAAATCTCACTCTAATGCTTCACCATGTCATAGGTAGGAACCTGGGTTCTTTAAGGAGTTTGGAAACTACCAAGCTATAAAGGCTTCTAGCACATTCTGTTACCAGAGGACCAACACAGCTATGATCCAAGTAGGCTCTTTACTAGGTTGGCTCTGTGGTGGTGAAGAATAATTTTTAGGATGGAACAACTCTTAGAGATCATCTATAAGGCTATGGAGGTGTTTTATAAGAACTAGAGAGTTGTACAGTTGAATCAGAGAGATGACCACTGAGATGTTACATTTCTGAGATTCTGAGATGCTAAAATTTTGTTTCTTATTTCTATGTTTATTTTCTTCTCAAGTTCCTTCACATAGATATATTGTTTCTTTAAATATATGATAAATTCCATCCTGCCCCCATATCCAAATCAGTTATTAACCCTTGTCAATTTTATCTCTATGCCATTTCTTCACTTGCCATTATGCTAGTTTGTGCCCTTATCTCTTCTCACCAGGACTATTGCTTTGGTCTCCTGATTGGTCTCCCTGCTTCCAGTCTTTCCCCTCTACAACTGATCACCCATATAGTCCAATGAGTAATTCTAAGAGTCAAATCTAATCATACCGCTCCCCGTGTCAGGAATCTTCGGTGGCTCTCCATTGCCCCTTGGATAAAATATAAACACAGTCTGACATTTTAATGCTCTCCACAGTCTCCAGCATACTTTTCTAATCTCATTTCACATTTTACTTCCCTTTTGCATACTTTATATTGTAGTAAAATTGGATTGAACTTAGAGTCTATCTCCCGTCTTTGATTGTCTCCATGCTTGGAATTTTTCGTGCACTTTCACCTCTTAGAATCCTGAGCCTTCATCAAGATCCAACTCAGTGCCATGTCCTAAGTAAAGCTATTCTTGGACTTTTCAGCTCCTTTTCTCCCCAAATGACCTGATATTAATTTATTTATTTAGGTATGATAATTCTTTTAATAGAAAATAATTTTCTTGAGGGTAGGAAGTGTTTCAATTTTTTCTTTATGTAATAGTTATCAGGGCACCTTTCCTGTAGCGAGGCATGTACTCTGGCAACCCCCTTTTTTGGGATATGTGCTCTAGGCCTTTGCTGAAGACTATGTGCCTTGTTGAGATGGTACTCCATTGCTTTTAGTGGGATGTTGAGGGAAGGATAGAGAAATTTTCTTTTCTCCCATTGCCGGAAGTGTGAGGAGAAGGAAGAATTGACTGTATGTCTGAAAAAAGACATGAAGCTGTTTCTTCTCAGTTCCTCCTATATCTTACCTAGTAGGTAGCTTCACATGACTCTATGACCAACAATCTTCAACTCAACACCATACCCTTCCCTCCAGCTCACTTTTCTCATTCCTGGTGCCCTATAAGAAATTACTGTGACATTTTATGACCTTCATCAAGGGTTTAGAACATAAATCCATCAGAATACTACCAGAGCATATGTCTAACTACATAGAACATACTCTAGTCCAGCAAACCATGGGGGTTTCCTTTATCACCCCTGTTAAATTCCTAATCCTGACATCTAGGAGAGAGGACAATGCTTTGTACATATAATATAATATAAAAATATAACATAACATAATAATATAATATAAATATAAAATAAAATAATATACTTTATATACTTTATGTACTTGATTTGAATGCAAAGAGTTTCTATCTTTATTGGTGGAAGGAATACCTACAAAGATAAAATTACAGCTGTTAGAAGTCTTAATATATGATTAGATCATTGAGAACTTTTTGAACCCTAATTCTATTATCCTGTGTGTTAGCTATCTTTCCTAGCTTGGAAACATCTGCAAGTATGTTTTCATCCAAGTAACTGATAATAGTACTGAATAGAAAAGCTAAAAGACTCAATTTCTGGGACACTACATCGCAGGTCTTCTCCAATTTGTCTCTCCAGGCATTCAACTAACTTAAGTCAGTCAGTCAATAAATATTTATTAAGTTCTTACTATGTACCAGGCACTGTGCTAAGTACTGGGCATAAAAAGGGTAAACAATAATCCCTGCCCCAAGGAGCCTACAATTTAATGGGGGAGACAACACGCAAACAACTACGTACAAACAATATCTATCTATCTATCTATCTATCTATCTATCTATCTATCTGTCTGTCTGTCTGATAATATAATGAAGATTATATGAAGATAATCTCAGAGGTAAGACACTAAGATAAAGGACTGGGAAGACTTTTTTTTTTTTAGAAAGTAAGACTTTAACTCGAGACTTAACACAAACCAGAGAAGCCAGGAGGTAGAGATGAGGAGTGTAGAGAGTGAGTTCCAGGCAAACCAGGAAGAATGTCAGGTGCTAGGAGATGGACTATCTTATTTGAGGAACTGCAAGTAGGTCAAATACCAGAGTACATGGTAGTAAATAATGTGTAAGAAAATTGGAAAAGTAGGGGTTGGGGGTAGGGAAAATTATGAAAGTCTTTGAATACCTAACTATATTATTTAGCATATATATCTCTCCAATTGGACCATAAAGATAGCATGAGAGACTTTCTCATGTGTCTTTCTGATATACTACAATTCATGAGTGCTGAAGGATTATGGTTATTGGATGAAATAAGGAGACATCTGAGTTAGGTAGGGTTAGGAGGAAAAACTGAGTTAATTTTGATGTAAGTTATGGATAGTGGTTAAGAATAACAGGGAGATATTTCCAGTGAGTGGGAGATAATTTGGTTAGGGAACCATGAAAACAAAGAGAGTCCTGTGAATTTTATCTTTATATGGAATAGTAAGGATTGATCTTTTCCATTACTTACGATTTGACTTCAGCTAGATGGTTTGCAAATCCATAAAATTGGTCACAAAAAAGACTGAGGAAAATTATATTCTTGAGGAATGGATTGACAAAAATGGTCCATTCTAATGGCTTATGCTAATACATGAAAAGATGGACTGGAATGAGGAGAATATAGAGAAAAGGAATGGAACTAAGAGATCATTATTCTAGTCTAGGTATCTGGTGATAAAGACCTAAGAAAGGATGGTTGTGGTTGTAGAAATATTAAGTAAAATGAAATTACAAGAGATATTTCAGAAGAAAAATCAACAGGATTTGGTATATTAGAGATAGGAAGTGAAAGGAAAGGCAGACATAACATAAGTTAGGACCATAGAGGAAAGAAATATCTGTGGTACTGCTAACCCTTATTTGGAAGTGGGTCTGCTCATTTGGGGAGGAAGGAAAAGAGAAAATACTCAGTCTGCTTGAAACATTAAATTTCATACATCACTGGAATATCTAAGTGGAAATGTCCTATTGGAAACTGGAGAAGAGTTGGTAAGAGAGTAGAGGAAAACTTGCCTGAAGATTTGGAAGAGATCTGATGGTAGATCTCCATAGTGGGTAGTAGTTGTAACTATGAAAGTGAATAAGCAGGAGGTCCAAGAGTGAACTTTGGACGATCACATTAATCAGTGAAAGGAGGAAGAACTAATAAAAGAACCAAGGGAGGCATCAGAAAGATAGGAGAGGGGAGAACCAGGAAAATGCAACTTTTGACTGAGGCCAGAAGGAAATCATTAGAAATGTTAGAGAGAATAGTAGGATGGTGATAGAAATTAGACTTTAGGCAGTTAAGGAGAGAGTAGGAAATAAAAACAGGAGAGTTAGACCACTCATTAGGGAAATTCAGCCACAAAAAGTAGGAGAAAAATGTGTATGTGTTTGGGAGGGGACAGTAGAGTCAAATGAAAATACTTTATAGTAAAAGAAGATTGGAGTTTGTTGTGACATTGCCTCTAGAGCTATTCTTCCTAACTTGTATTTTTATAGGTTATGTTCCCTGGAGGAATTAAGGAACCTTGAATTAAGGAACTCTGAGGGTGTATACTCCTAAAAGTATAGCTCATGTATCAGCTTAATTCTTTTAAGGGTAAGTCAGCAGATACAATTAGTTTAAAATAAATGGCATAGCATGGGCAGTAGTAACAAAGCATTCTTCTCATAAATCTAGTCTACACACTTCCACAACTATACAGTGTCAGTGAAAAGAGTAGCACAAATATAGAGTAAAGGAGTAGAGAAGGGAACCTTCATGGCTGTTATACTCAAACCCTTGTGACTAGAGTTGATATCTTTCCCCTTTTCATGATGCTCTCTCTGGGTGCAGAATCTCTGCTGAGCAAGTTACTCAAGGGGGTCCCTGGTACTTTTCTCTCCAGCTAAACTTGCAATGTACAACTCTGACTCTATTCTTGAATCTCAGAGGTTATGATCCTTAAAGCTGTTTCTTGTCTCAACTCTCAACAATATTACTTTTGCTGTGTAGATTGTCCTCCTGGTTCTACTCACCTTACTTTGCACCAATATTCATATAAATCTTTCCAGGTTTTTTTCTGAAACTATCACCTTCATAATTTTTATAGTGTAATAGTACTACATAACAGTCCCATACCATAACTTGTTTAACCATTCTCCAATTGATGGGCATCCATTCAGTTTCTCATTCTCTGCTCTAAGAAAAAGAGCTGCTATAAATATTGTTGTATATATGGATCCTCATCCTCTTTGGGGGATTATGCAATATTTGCAATATTTCTGGGTGAAATGGTATGGACAATTTAATAGCTTTTTGGGCAAAGTTCCAACTTGTTTTCTGGAATAGTTATCTTCACTGATTTTGATCATCTCATAAAGAAGTAACAGTGTAGACATATACCTACACTGTGTTGAAGATTTTAGCACTTCATTGTCTCTATTACCTCCCTACCCTTTATCTTATAGTACAGAATAGTCCATAAATGAGACTGGGGGGAAATAGAAAGGATTTCCTGATCAACTCCCCTATTCTACAGTGTTTAAAGGTATAAGGGCAGAGAGAGGGAGTGGGATACAGAGAGAAAGAGAGAGAGAGAGAGAGAGAGAGGGAGAGAGAGAGAGACAGACAGACAGACAGAAACAGAGAAAGAGAAGGTTGATTCCTAGAAAGAACATAAAGTAGTGATTTTTCTTTGCTAAAATTTTCCCAATTACATGTAAATAGTATTAATAATAGTGTATATATATATCTATATCTATCTATCTATCTATCTATCTATCTATCTATCTATCTATCTATATCTATATATATATTTAAACATTTGATTTTCAAACTTTGAGTTCAAAATTCATTCCCTTCCTCCCTTGTCACCCAGCCTTACTGGGAAGGTAAGTAATTCAATCTAGGTTGTGCATGTGTAGCTAATGCAAAACATTACCATAGTAGATATATTGTAGAAGACTGATTATATTTCCCTCCCTCCTATCCCACCTCCCATTTGTTCTATTCTCTACTTTGGCTCTGCCCCTTTGCAAAAGTGTGTGCTTCCTACTTCCCTCCCACCAATCCTGCCCTCCCTTCCATCATCCCCCCTTTCATCCCCCCTACTCTCCTGTAGGGTGAGATACCCTATTTAGTGTGTATGTCATTCCCTCCCTAAGCCAAATTCAATGGTTATAAGGTTGACCCATTCCCTTATGCCTTCCTGTTTTCCCCCCCATTGTACCCATTTTCCCTTGCCTCTTCTATATGAGATAGTTTACCCCATTCTATCTCTCCCCATCTCCTCTCATTATATTCCTCTCTCACCTCTTGATTTCACCTTTTAAGTATCATCCCTTCTTATTAAATTGGTCCTGTGCTCTCTATGTATGTATACCTGTAAACATATATATACACACACACATTCACATATGTATTCTTATGCCTATATACTCTCTGATAAAGACTATATATATATTTATATTTCTATCCCTTTCAACTATTTTCATACTGAGAAAAGTTTCATCAGTTACAATTATCATTTTTCCATGTAGGAGTGTAAATAATTCAACTTTTATAAGTTCCTTATGATTTCTTTTCCCTGTTTACCTTCTCAAGCTTCTTTTGCTTCTTGTATCTGAATGTCAAATTTTCTATTCAACTCTGGTTTTTTCATCAAGAATACTTGAAAGTCGGGGGCGGAGCCAAGATGGCGGAGTAGAAACAGCTCGTCCAAGCCTCTCTGCCCCCAGATTCCCCACAAACTATGTAAAAAAGGACTCTGAACAACTTCCGGAGCCCCAGCACCCACAGAACGACACAGAGAAGCTAACCTCCCGCTGAAGACAGCCCAGCAGCCCTGCAGGAAGGACCAGCACAGCGGTCTGGGAGCCGGCAACGCGCAGAGCGAAGAGCGCAGGAGCCCAGCCGAGCTGAGCCCAGGTCCACGTGAGCCGAGGTTTTAGCCCCAGGGCGGCAGGGCCAGCAGCCAGCTGGAGGAACCCCAGAACACCAGGAGCTGTGGCAACTCCAGAATTATCAACATAGACTTGCCTAGGACAAAGTAAGAGGTTAGTGTCCTATGGACTTTGAGACCTGTATTTGGGGAATGCGTCAGCTCCCTCCCCTGGGGGCTAGAAGCCACTGAGGAGACACGCCATTTTGTAGTTTTCAGAGGCATTTCTGGCTCCCAGCCTACAAATCGTGGGGAGATCCAGCGATCAGTCTTGGGGGGTAATCGCTCTTGCTTTAACCTCCCTGGATCTGTATTGTGATCTAGGGTGGAAGTTGTGGGTGGGTTTACAGCTTGCCAGAAATGGAAGTTGCCCCCCACACGTTCGGGACAAAAATTCCTCTATCTGGCCTTAAAGCCATAGTGTGGCAACAAGCCCAAAAAGTCAAGCAATTAAGTGGCAACATTCCAAGGCAAAGGAAAAAGAAAAATGCAACCCTAGATTCTTATTTTGGGGGCATAGAGTGGGAAAAGGACTGTGAGGTCAGAAGTCCTGCTCCAAAAGCCACAGGGGAAAACATGAGCGGGTTGCAGGCCATAGAGGACCTTAAGAAGGACTTTAAAAATCAAATAAGAGAAGTGGAGGAAAAATTGGAAAGAGAAATGAGAAGGATGCAGGAAAAGTATGAAATGAGGTCAACAGCCTGACTGAGGAAAACAACACCTTAAAAAATAGACTAACTCAAATGGCAAAGGAGGCCCAAAAGAGCAATGAGGAGAAGAATGCCTTAAAAAGTCGAATTTGCCAGATGGAAAAAGAATCTCAAAAGTTGACTGAGGAGATTCATTCCTTCAAAGTTAGACTGGAGCAAATGGAAGCTAATGACTTTATGAGAAATCAAGATGCTGTTAAGCAGATCCAAACAAATGAAAGAGTAGAAGGTAATGTGAAATATCTCATGGGAAAAACCACTGACCTGGAAAATAGATCCAGGAGAGACAATTTAAAATTATTGGACTACCTGAAAGCCATGATCAAAGGAAGAACCTAGAAATCACCCTTCAAGAAATTCTCAAGGAAAATTGCCCTGATGTTTTAGATCCAGAGGGCAAAATAGAGGTTGAAAGAATCCACAGATCATCTCCTGAAAAAGATCCCAAAAAGAAAACTCCCAGGAATATTATAGCCAGGTTCCAGAATCCCAGATCAAGGAGAAAATACTCCAAGCAGCCAGGAAGAAACAATTTCAATATTGTGGAAACACAATCAGAATAGCCCAGGACCTGGCAGCTTCTACACTGAGGGATAGAAGGGCATGGAATATGATATTCCAGAGGGCAAAAGAGCTGGGAATGAACCCAAGGGTCACCTGCCCAGCAAAACTGAGTATTTTGTTTCAGGGGGAAATATGGTCATTCAGTGGAATAGAGGACTTTCAAGCATTCTTGAGGAAAAAACCAGAGTTGAATAGAAAATTTGACATCCAGACGCAAGAAGTAAGAGATGCCTGAGAAGGTAATCAGGGAAAAGAAATCAAAACTATTTACATTCCTATATGGAGAAGCAATAACTATGACTGATGATATCTTTCTCACTATGAAAATAATGGAAGAAGGGGGTGTGGTCATATGAATACATATGTGAATGTGTGTGTATATGGTTACAGTTATATATGGATAGAGGGCATAGGTTGAATTTGTTGGGAAGGAGAATACTCAAGGGATGAAATTATGAGGTGAGAGAGGAAAGTGGCAAGAGGAGATGGGGAGAGACATGGTAGGGTAAACTATCTCATGTAGGGGAAGTGGTTGCAAAGGAGGGGGAGAATAAGGAAGGCTAAAAAGGCAAAACCACATTCACATTGAATTTGGTTCAGAGAGAAAATGACATACATACCAAATGGGATATCTCAACCTGCAGCAGGATAGGGGGAAGGGGGATGAGAGGAGGGATGATGGATGGGAGGGCATCCTTGGGGTGAGGGGAGGTTGGAAGTACCCAGTATAGAAGAGGGACAGGATCATGTAGGGAATGGACCAGGTGGGGAGTGGGATGAGTGGGAGGGAATTATAAGCAGCCTTCTACAATATATCTACTATGATAATGTTTTGCATAGCTAGACATGTACAACATATACTGAATTACTTATCTCCCAAGAAGGAATGGGTGACAAGGGAGGAAGGAAATGGATCTGAAATTCGAGGTCATAACATTAAATATTTCAAATATATATATATATATATATATATATATAAATACTATTATTAATACTCTTTTGCCTATAATTGGGAGATAAGATGTGCAGGCATTGGGACACAAAGATTCATTTTCCTCTAATGGAAAAGTCGATGGGGGTATGGGAGAAGGTATGGGAGAGAGCAGATTGGAGGGAGCGATATCTTGTGGGACTGCTATTCAGGGAGGTTGGGTAGGGGAATAATGGGGGGAAAATGATTGTAACTCAAAGTCTGGCGGAAATGAATGATGTAAAACAGAAGTTAATAAAGCATTTGTTTAAAAAAAAAAAAGAAAAGCCACTGGAATTGTAGTTAAAAAAAAAAAAGAATACTTGAAAGTCCTCTATTCTGCTGAATGCCCATATTTTCCCCTGAAACATGATACTCAGTTTTGCTGGGTAGGTGATTCTTGGTTTTAATCCCAGGTCCTTTGACCTGTGGAATATCATATTCCAGGCCCTTCTATCCTTCAGTGTAGGAGCTGCCAGATCCTATGTTATCCTGATTGTGTTTCCACAATATTCAAATTGTTTTTTCCTGGCTGCTTGTAATATTCTCTCCTTGATCTGGGAATTTCAGAACCTGGCTATAGTATTCCTAGGAATTTTCTTTTTGGGTTATTTTTTCAGGAGGTGATCAATGGATTCTTTCAACCTCTATTTTGCCTTCTGGTTCTAAAACATCAGGGCAGTTTTCCTTGAGAATTTTTGGAGGATGATTTCTGGGTTCTTTCTTTGATTATGGCTTTCAGGTAATCTAGTAATTTTTAAATTATCTCTCCTGGATCTATTTTCTAAGTCAGTGGTTTTTCCAATGAGATATTTCACATTGCTTCTATTCTTTCATTTGTTTGGATCGGTTTAACAGCATTGATTTCTCAAAAAGTCACTAGCTTCCCTTTGGTCCATTCTAAATCCAAAGAAAAGATGCTTCTCAGTGAGCTTTTGAGATTCTTTTTCCATCTGGCAAATTAGGCTTTTTAAGGCTTTCCTCTCCTCATTGCTTTTTTCAGCCTCTTTTGCCATTTGAGTTAGTCTATTTTTTAAGGTGTTATTTTCCTCAGTTAGGCTGTTAACTCTGCTTTCATAATTTTCTTGTATCATTTTAATTTCTCTTCCCAATTTTTCCTCCACTTCTCTTATCCGCTTCTTAAGGTCCTCCATGGCCTGCAACCAGCTCATATTTTCATTTGAAGCTTTTGGTGCAGGAGTTCCCACCCCACTATCTTCCTCCTGTTCCATGCCCAGATCCTTTATGCCCCCAAAATAGGAGTCTAATGTTGTATTTTTTTGTTTATTTTGTTTCCTTTGCCTAGGCATGTTACCACTCACTTACTTGACTTTTGTGCTTGTTGCCACGGTAGGACTCTGCCACTAGCCAGGGGAGCTTCTGTCCCAAATTCTGGGGTTTTCTCAGATGCCAGAGGTATTAGTTGGGTGCCCTCTCTGAAGCCTCCACACACTCTGGCAAGCTGGTCACACATCCCAAGACCTCCACCCCAGATGGCAATCCAGATCCAAGAAGGTTAAAGCAAGAGCGATTACCCCTCAGACTGGTTACTTGGTCCCCCTACAGTCTGAAGTCCAGGAGCTGAAGCTGCAATGTGGCGCTGGCTGCACTGAAGTATCTCAGTGGCTTCTCACCCTGGGGGGAAGAGGCCGACACTCTCCCCACTACTTGTCCCAAAGTCCATAGGGCACTGACCTCTCACTTTGTCCTTGGCATCTATGGGTTGATAATTCTGGAAATGGCCACAGCTGCTGGTGTTCTGGAGTCCCTCCAGCTTGCTGCTGGATTTGCCCACCCTGGGGGCTAAAACCCCAGCTCTAGCTGGGATGTGGTCGGCTCCCAGAGCACTGTGCTGGCTGCTCCCTGCCAGGCTATCCTCAGAGGAGGTTAGCTTCTCTGTGTCATTTTGTGGGTTCTATAGCTCCAAAGTTTGTTCAGAGTCCCCTTTTACATGGATTGGTGAATGTGGAAGCTGGAGCAGCTGCAATGTACTATTTCTACTCTGCCATCTTGGCTCTATTTCAGTTGAGATTTTGTATCATAAATTTATAGTGAGTCAGTCAGTACAGTTTTGTGATTTTCTCTACCTTCATAGGCAGCAGATGGTAGGAGTGATCAGGGCTAAGGTAAGATAGGGCAGTATCTTCTACAGGCTAAAGGGCAAGTGATTTGAGAGGACAATGTAGAATTGAAATCATTCACTGAGGGGTCAAAATAATAAACCAGTGTTTATTAATGTTGTATTTATGCTATCATCCAGAGGGAGTGTCTAGCCCACCAGTCGAGTCCCTGGGAGTCTGGCATTATGGCAGAAGGATAGAGTTTGCCCTCCAAGATATTAAGTTGGCAAACAGCCCTAGTGTTCCTCAATAATCTGTTGCAGATATACTATCCATTAATTTATATTATCTGGTTTCAAATCTGTTTGTAATTTTAACTTATCTATCTTAGAGTTATTAGTTCCACAAATTTAATACCCCTCTATATAAAGTGTGCTTCAGTACCTTAATGGATCTACATCATATTGATGGAGAGCTGTCTTCAATGGTGCAGATTGTAAGGCCTATTTAGGCCTTCTAAACTTTCATGACCCTTGTCCATATTTTCCATAGTGGGTTCAACTAAGATTCTGGGGGCATATGGGTATGAAAATAGTGTGTTCTGGATATGTCTGAGTGTGTAGTATGGCTATGAATAATAGAATACTATAATTTTTGAAAAATCAAAATGATAGATTTATTCAGTGACGATGGAGAAATGCATGATGGGCATAATAGTAAAGTCAGCAAGCATTTATAAGTGCTTATTATGTGTCAGGCATTATGCTAAGTGCTAAGGATACAAAGAAAGACAAAAGACAATATCTACTTTCAAGGAATTCACAGTCTAGAAGGAGAGACAACATGCAAATAAATATGTACAAGCAAGACATATACAGGGATAGATAAGAGATAATCTCAAAGGCAAGGCACTAAGTAGGGCTGAGAAAGTCTTGTTGGAGGTAGGACATTAGCTGAGGCCTGAAGGAAGCCAGAGAAATCAGGAGGTGGAGATGAGAGAGAGAGTTCCAGGTATAGAGGACAGCCAATTTACTGAGAAGATGAAATGTCATATTGAAGTTATAGCACAGAATCTAGAGTGACTGGATCACAGAGTACATGGAAGGAAGTAAGGTATAAGAAGATAAGAAAGGTAAGAGAAAGCCAGGTTCTGAAAGGTATTCATAGACAAACTATTTTATATCTGATTCTGGAAGTAATAGGGAACTACTAGAGTTTATTGAATAGGGGAGTGACATGGTGAGATCTGCACTTTAGGAAGATCATTTTGACAGCTGAATGAAGTATGAAATGGAGTGGGGAAGAGCTTGAGGCAGGGAGACCAATCAGTAGGTTATTACAACAGTCCAAGTATTTTGAATGATGATGTCCATGCAAAAAGTGGTATAAAAGATATCATTAAATAAATATTTGACCCAAAATAGATATGAACTAGTCTTATGAGAGTAAGAAATAACAGATAAACAGAGCAAATTCTGCATTTTAATCTATACAGTATCAAGAGAACTAGAGGGCCTTCAGCTATTGTCTTGCATAACTATTCCCTTAACAGGAAAGGCCAATGTTATGTTCACCTTTAAGATATATAAACTGAATATTAAAATTATGGGAAACTATAGGTGCTAGCTAACTTAATAACCTGAAGGGCAGAACATACCTTAAAGATTCCATCATGGCAGACTCTCAAAGAAAAGATATTGGACTAGATGGGCCAGATTCTTCCTCTGGATAATAATTCTTATGCTCTTATTTTAAGATTGTCTCAGGATAGTATAAATACACATTAATTAACACTAATTTGTTGACAATAAGATGAGGAATAATAACTGATGTGTCATTATATACACATGTTGTTATATAGCTATATTGCTCTATATATCTATCTCATTCACCCATCTAAATACACCATCTCATTTTAGTTTCATAATAACATTGTGAGGGAACTAACATTGCTATCCCCATTTTACAGTTGAGGATACAGGTTCAGAACAGTTATGAGACCTGACTATGGGTAGCCAATTAGTAGATGTCAGAGGTGTCTCTAAATGCCTCTGGATTGGTGCCTAAAATCCCACACTGTTCCCACTTCACTTGCAGTCTTAAGGATGAATAGGAATTGGGTTTAAATTTGGAGATAAGATTCACATTTACATTTTTTATCTCTGTTCAGGACATCTCTAAGGTTCTTAATTTTTTTCTTTACAACTTATATGTACTCATGATTTCTTCCTTATTATAGCTCAGTGGTGTTTAAAACTGGAGAGTAATCATAATAACAAAATTTACTTCCCCTGTGTACTATGATTCCCCCCAATCATCATTATAGCCACCATTTCCTCTCCCAGGCTTGCAATTTACCTTAAGGATTATTCAAAGGCCAGTACAGAGAGATTGATTTTATCCCTCTCAAATTCTGCCTCCAGCATCCTAGTGAAGTAGTAAAACATTCGATATATACCGGCACTCTGTGTGATCAGCACAGGAAAAAACAATCACCACTTTATGCGCTTTTTGGTAATTGACCCCCCTTCTCTTTTTGCCCTTATGTCTTTAAACAATGAAGTGGGCAGGGGACTGCTCTGATAAATTGATCCCTTCCTCCCTACT
The DNA here is from genome assembly GCA_011680675.1 of Gymnobelideus leadbeateri. Classification (NCBI taxonomy): domain Eukaryota; kingdom Metazoa; phylum Chordata; class Mammalia; order Diprotodontia; family Petauridae; genus Gymnobelideus; species Gymnobelideus leadbeateri. Next base: position 157,183 of record WOXC01005908.1, on the reverse strand, counting down.
TAGCCCAATTGATGAAATCACAGAAGATCAAGGGAAGGGAACAGGGATGATGTGGTGTTAAGGTCTTCAACAAAGTGGAAATATGTGTCTACACCCTGTTATCCCTTTATGAGGTATGAAGAAATTCTCTGGTCAAAATTAATGGAAATAGAAGGCAGTTAGTTGTTGGATGGCAAGGATTTGACCATGATGGTTTTCTGAAAAAGAGGGACATATTTTCTAGGAATTCAGCAAACTAATCAAGGCAAGAGACAGTCTTTTAAAGTGAGAACTCCAGCAGCAGAGAAGACAGGTAACTATGAATTAAAGAGGGATTAAGTTCTGGTGGCCTGGAATTAAGTTGCAGAGATGAGTAAACCCAGGGGCTCAACTGAACTAGAGGCCTAGGAGAGATGCTATGCACTGGTGGGGAGTAAGAAGAGGATACTACAAGATAGAAGATAATTGGGGGGCCCTGAAATGCGGGAGAAATTTATTGCCTTCACCACATGTATCCCTTGCATGTATGCCTCATTACTGGTATATTCTATATTTGTGCTCATATTTCCTATATATTTGTACAAGAATGTATCCCAGGTTTATAAGGCAAAGACATTTGTAGTTACTTTTCATACTATGCCTCTTAGTAAATATCTTTGATTTAAACTAGTTATGTCTAGTAGTTATTAAACATAAGTGTACTTGATGGGATTGGTGAGTTCTGATTTTAGCATGTGGACCCACAGAGTACCTTGAACTTAGTGTAGGAACTACATTCTAGTAGCCTATACTGAAATCATCAAATATGAATTGGGGCAGGGGGAGGTGTAGAGTGTATATTGTTTTCCTGGTCCTCTTTACTTCACTTTGCATCAGTCTACATAAGTTATCCTATGCTTTTTGGAATTCTTTGCACTCATCTTTCATTATGGCGTAGTAATATTTTACACCATTTATATATCACAACTTGTTTAGCCTTTCCCCACTGAATTGACATTTACTTTATTTTCTATTTCAGTAGCAAAAAGGGTTACAATGAATATTTTGGCATAAATGGGACCATTCATTAACAATTTGTAGCTTGAAGATACATTTTTTTTCTCATCAATTAAGGAATCTTTCTGTCTATCTCAAATTTTAGAAGTCATTTTTCTTTTTCTGCAACCTTTTTGGATATGGAGGAGGCTAAGTGGTTTATTTTTGTTTTATACTATTTTTTCCTGAAATGAGGTACAAAGAAACATTGACAAAAACTCAACTGAAAGATAACTTATGATGTGAAAATAAATGAAGAAAAACATTTATTTGTGGAACTAAGATACCTGGGAATATTGGCTTTGGAAGGAATTAAAACAAAGTTTTTTAGTTCCTCTCTTCCATGGGAGTTCTAGCAGTAAGCTGCAGAGATAAGAAAAGGTGCTGAGGGGTAGCTAGGTGGCTCACTGAGTAGAGTGTTGGCCCTGGAGTCAGAAGGACCTGAGCTCGGATCCGGCCTCAGACACTTAATGTACACACAAACAAAAACCTAGCTTGTGACCTTGGGCAAGTTACTTAACCTCAATTGCCCTCCAAAAAGCCAAAAAAAAAAAAAAAAAGAAAGGGTGTTGAGATCAAAATTGGTCCAGCTGGATTCCTGATCTAATGGGCAGAAGTTTATGGCAATAGCCCTGAAAGTGAATGGAGATCCCTTTTTGGATCTTCATTTCTGTCTGTGCATGTATGTCTCCTGTGCAATTTGAAACTGGAAGAGAAGGATTCTGTAGCCCAAGGCTAGTTTTGTTACTCTTCTACTTCATGTACCTATTAAAATGCAATTAAGATATTAATAATGATAACTAGAATTTCTAGAATATTTTAAAAGTATTTGACATTGTCTCATTTAAGGATGATGGTAACCACCTGGCATGTTACAAGAGTCAAGGAATGACCTTGCCCTCCAAATTGATTGAGGAAGGAATATATATATATGAAGTGATCACCATGAAAAAAACTAATATTCATGTTATATTCCTATGTGAGTTTTATTTCCAAATATATTCTTCCCACTTTACCCAGGGATTCACCCTGTCACAAAGAATAAAAGAAAGGGAAAAAAAGTTAGGAAAACTAACCATTGAATTAACCAAATGCAACAGTAAATTCAGTACTCATAATCACCCACCTCTGCAAAGGACAGAGGGAGATGTGTTTTCTCATGCTTTCTTTGCTGTTGTTCTTTCTACTTACCCTGTCGTAGTCATTTAGTATATTATTTTTATTTTGTTCACTTTGATTCTATTATTTTGTGAGACATTTTGTGGACTCAGTTGCCTTGGGAGGTAGTGGGTTGTCCATCATTGGACAGCCTTGGAACACTTTTTCATGTTTTAATTTATTTTTGAATTAAAAAACATTTTTATTTAAATTTTGAGTTCCAAATTTTATCCTCCCTGTCTCCCCCTGCTTCCCTCACCACTTCCTTAGAGAGCAAGCAATCTGACATAGGTTATACATGTGCAATTATGTAAAACCTTTCCATATTAATCATTTTGTACAGGAAGACTCAAACAAAAGAAAAAAAAGAAAGTGAAAAATAGCATGCTTCAATCTGTATTCAATCAATATCAGTTCTTTCTCTGAAGGAGGATAGTATCATTAGTCCTTTGGGATTTTCTTGGATCATTGCATTTCTGAGAATAGCTAAGTCACTTATAGTTCTTCATCAAACAATATTTGCTGTTACTGTGTACAATATTCTTTTGGTTCTGTTCACTTCACTATGCATCATTTCATGTAAGTCTTTCCATGTTTTTCTGAAATTATCCTGCTTGTCATTTCTATAGCACAATAATATTCCATTACAATCATATATCATGACTTGTTTAGCTATTCCTGAATTGATGGGCATCCTTTTGATTTCTAATTATAAGCCACCACAAAAAAGCTGCACAAATATGCCCTTTTCCCTGTTTTGGGGGGATGTCTTTGGGATATAGATCTAGCAGTGGTATTGCTGGATCAAAGGGTACGCATAATTTTATAGCCCTTTGGGCATAATTCCAAATTGTTCTCCAGAATGATAGGATTAGTTCATAGCTCCACCAATAATGCATTAGTGTCCCAGTTTTCCCACATTCCCTCCAACATCCAACATTTTTTTTTTATTAGCCACTCACTTTGATGTGAGATTGTACCACAGAGTTCTTTTAATTTGTATTTTTCTCTGATTAGTAGTAATTTAGAGCATTTTTTCGTATGATTATAAATAGCTTTGATTTCTTTGTCTGAAAACGGCATGTTCAGATCCTTTGACCATTAATCAATTGGGGAATGACTTGTGTTTTTTATAAATTTGATTCAGTTCTCTATGTATTTGAGAAATGAGGCCTTTATCAGAAATACTTTTTGCAAATCTCCCCTCCTCTCCAGTTTTCAGCTTTCCTTATGATTTTGGTTGCATTGATATTGTTTCTGTAAAAATTTTTTTTTAATTTTATGTAATCAAAGCTGCCTATTTTAAATTTTGTAATTCTCTCTATATCTTCTTGGGTCCTAAATTCTTCCCTTATTCACAAATATGACAGATAAATTATTCCATGTTTTCTTCATTTCCTTATGGTATTACCTTTCATGTGTAAATCATGTACAGTTTTGACCTTAACTTGGCATAAAGTGTGAGTTGTTGGTCTATACCTAGTTTCTGCCATATTGTTTTCTAGTTTTCCCAGCAGTTTTGTCAAATAATGAGTTTTTGTTCCCAAAGCTTGGATCTTTGAGTTTATCACATACTAGATTATTATGGTGATTTATTATGATACAATTTGTACCTAATCTATTCCACTGATCCACCACTCTATTTCTTAGCCAGTACCAGATTGTTTTGATAATTACTTTATAATACAGTCTGAGATCTGGTATGGCTAGACCACCTTCTTTTACATTTTTGTTTTATTGATTCCCTTGATATTCTAGAGCTTTTGTTCTTCCATATGAATTTTGTTATTTTTATCTAGCTCTATAATTTTTTGATAGTTTGATTGGTATGGCACTGAATAAATAGATTAATTTAGATAGAAGTAATTTTTATTATATTGGCTTAGCCTATCGATGAGCAATTAATATTTTTCCAATTGTTTATATATCACTTTATTTGTTTGAAAAGTCTTTTATAGTTGTGTTCATATAGTTTCTGGGTTTGTCTTGGAAAGTAGACTCCCAGGAACTTTACATTGTCTACAGTTATTTTAAATGGAATCTCTCTTTGTATATCTTGCTGCTAGACTTTGTTGGTGAAATATAGAAATGCTGATGATTTATGTGGGCTTATTTTGTATCCTGCAACTTTTCTCAAGTTGCTAATAATTTTCAAGTAGTTTTTTAGTTGATTCTCTAGGATTTTCCAAGTATATCATCATATTGCAAAGGTTGATAGTTTTGTTTCTTCATTGCTGAACTTAATTCCTTTAATTTCTTTTTCTTCTCTTATTGCTATAGCTAAAATTTCCAGTATAATAATAAATAATAGAGGTGACAATGGGCATCCTTGCTTCACCCCTGATTGTGTTCAAAAGACTAGAAGATTATTCTCAGTACAAATAATGCTTGTTAATAGTTTTAGATAAGTATTACTTATCATTTTAAGGTAAGCTCCATTTATTCCTATTCTCTCTAGTATTTTTAATAGGAATGGGTGCTGTATTTTGTCAAAGGCTTTTTCTGCATCTATTGAGATAATCATGTGATTTCCAATGGTTTTATTATTGATATGATTAATTATGTTAATAGTTTTCCTAATATTGAACCAGCCATGCATTCCTGGTATAAATTTTACCTGGTTATAGTGTATGATCCTTGTGATATTTTGCTATATTATAATTTGTAATATTTTATTAAAATTTTTTGTATCAATATTCATTAGTATGTTGGTCTATAATTTTCTTTCTCTGTTTTGTTTCTTCCTGGTTCAGGTATTAGCACCATACTTGTGACATAATAGGGATTTGATAGGTCTCCTTTGTTTTTCTAAATAGTTTATATAGTATTGGGATTAAATGTTCTTTAAATGTGTGTTACATATAGAGAGAAGGTGTAGATATAAGATGACTTTGATGGGATTATATCCTAAAAAAAAGAATGAAATAAAGGGGTGAGAAAGAAAATGTCACTGGAAGGAGGGGGGAGACAGAATGGGGTAAATGATACCCACATAAAAGAAACATGAAAAAAGTTATTATAATGGAGAGGAAGATGAGGGAGGAGGGAAGGTGGCAGGCAAAATTTAAGCTTTCTCCTCATCAAAATTCTCCTGAACAAAATTTCAGAGGAAATAACATACAAACTCAGTTGGATATAGAAATCTGTTTCACCCTATGAGGAAGTAAAAAGAGGCGTGAATAATAGAAAGGGGAGGGGGTACTATAAAGGGAACTATGTGTCCCTTTTATATATTTTAAATAATATATTTAGAAAGGCTATTTATAGGTTATTTATTCTATTTTTGGGAGAGTTATTTTTCCAGGTTATTTTTTTTTTTATGTTTTTCCCCATGCTGTTGACTTTTTTCATGATTTGCATTACTCTCATTTCTTTTTCCAATTTTTCTTCTACTTCTCTAATTTGCTTTTCAAAATTCTTTTTAAGCTCTTCTAGGAATTATTTTTGGGCATGATACCAATTTTCATTTTTCTTTGAGGCTTTTCTTTGAGCCATTTTGACACTATTGTCCTCTTCTAAGTTTATACCTTTATGCTAATAGTTTTGATCCTCCTTATCACCATAGTATCTTTCTATAGTCAAACTCTTTTTTTTTTTTGCTCATTTTTTCCTACCTCTTTTGTGACTTGGTGTTTTTATATGAGATGTGAGCTCTGGTCCTGCATTGTTCCAAGTTTTTTGTGCTGGAGCTCTGGGATTTACTACTGACTTTCACTGGGTTTCAGGGTTTAGTTGCTTGCTTCCTCTGGAGGGTAGGCTTTCCTTCTGACTTGTAGTAAGGGTTGTAGTAAGGGGTGGGGCCTCCCTGTTGCCCTCAGGGTGTGGGCTTTAGCTAGTGGCCTGCTCCAGGAGTGGGGTCTTCCTGCTGGGTTATATGGTAACAGTCTTTGTGGTGACTGGCCCTGGAGGAGAGATCTTGTTGCTGGTCTGCCCCTAGGGGTGTGTCCTTGCTGCTGGGTTGCTATAAAAATGGTCTCTTTGTAGGTAGGCTCCAGAGATGGGGTCTTGCTGTTGACCAGTCCCAGAGTGTGGCTTCACTACTGGTCAGTAATGGGGTCAATAACTTCTCACAACCTTATTCTTTATTAAGGAAACCTACTCTGATGTCTCATCGCTTTTGGAGGGGATTGAGATGAATGAAAAACCTTAAAGAGTTTCTGGGTAATTAATAATCAATATATTAATTAAGCTAACTGATAACCAATACATTGATGGTCAATGGTTTCTCTCAGTAAACAAAGACAAAAGCATGGAAATCCTTGAATGCTTAAATACCTTTAGAAAAGGGGGTACCTCTGACAGATGAAAATCAACCCTGATTGGGTTTTATAAGATTTTTTAGTTCCAAATTTTTCTCCCTTCTTTCCTCCCTCCTTACCTTTTTTTCTCCTCAAGACAGCAAGCAATCTGATATAGGTTATACATATATAATCTTGTTAAACATTTCCACATTGCTCATGTTGTTAAAGAGCAATCAGAACAAAAGAAACAAGGCTAAAAAAAAACAACAACCTCATTATCCTGCAACCAAGGTGATAAGGACCCAAACCCAATATAGCTAGCCCAGTCCTCAAACAATAGCTATACAGTTCATTATGAGGCCTATACATGAAATCTTGTCAGATGGGCAAGCTCTAACAGAGCTCACTCTATGGCACAGCCTTCAACAACTCAAGATCCTGAGGGAAGTGATTATTTTCTGTTAATAACCAATTATCAAATTAGTATTGAGGTTTTTCCTTTCCATTTCCTCTTTCAAGGATCAGTACTTGTAGGTTATTCAGCCAGTCTCTGAAGGACAAAGTTGATAGATTAATCTAATCTTCAGGGTACAGGCTCTAAGATCTTGAGGGAGACCCCACCCAACTAGTAGACCTTACTTTTGTTTATAGTATAAAAGAATCTTATCTAGGTGAATTCCATCCCTAAAGCATTAAGCCCATGGGCTTTTACCCCTCCATTGGAGTCTAGGGGAACCCAGCTCATGAAGGGTAAAACCAACCAAAGTGGTCTAGGTAGAGATGGATTCCTTTGTTCAGATTGCTTGAGGCGGCTAAGTCATGACCAATCCACTTTTTTTTTTTTTGCTTTTTGGAGGGGGAAAAGTAGGACAATTGGGATTAAGTGACTTGCCCAAGGTCACAGGGCTAGTTTTTTTAGTTTTTGTGTTGTGTCCGAGGCCAGATTTGAACTCAGGTCCTCCTGACTCCAGGGCCAGTCCTCTATTCACTGTGCCACCAGCTGCCCCCACCAATCCACATTTTCAGCAGGGGAAGCTGAAGATTTTTAGTCTACTTCCTTATTAATATATCTATCAACTCCTTATTATTTTTTTTTTTTTTAGCTTTGGCAACTCTTGAAGATTATCTGCTCAGAGAGGTTGCAATCTACGTCCATGAAATAAATAGCCACAGGGATGAACTCATGAATTCATTCAGGTATTGAAGTATCAAAAGGATATCATCACATGGTATCAGTTTAAGGTAAGTAACAAAGCTCTCATGACCTTGTTATGTTATAAAAAAACCCTTATGGGTCATATGATTTCTTTCTTGTGATCCACATATGTTACTCAGAAGCCTCTGGAGTCCTGGAACTCCTTTTTTAAAAAAATAGTAATTTTCCCCCAATTACTAATTGTCAGCATTCATTTTTTATAAGATTTTTGAGTTCCAAATTTTTCTTCCTCTTTTCCTCCCTCCTTCCCTTTCTTCCTCCTCAAGATAGCAAGCAATCTGATAAAGGTTATACATATATAATATTATTAAATATTTCCACAGCCTAACTGCTACTAAGTGGGACATGATAAGGAGGCCCTGCCACTCTCCTAAAATGGAGAATCTGTAACTGCTTGGACCATATAACCATTTTTAAGTTTAGATAGCATTACTATTCAGGATACATTGAGTTTGGTCTAAATCTTTATGTTAATTTATTTTAAAGATATAAAAATATCTTCACCCCATCCAATCAGAGTAGAAGAGAGCCCGTAGGGGCAGGTTATGCTAAAGAGGTGTGGGTTTCAGGGTCAATGTGATTTTACAGGATGATGAGATTGATAGTTTTCCATTCTGAAAGATGCTGGTCCAACTCCCTCTGGACTGACTACATTGCTGCTCCAAGTCACAATGTGTCATGGGGATGCACCATGACTTTTGCTGCTGTAGAGACACAGAAATAAACTGATGATATAATTGAGCAACCATGAGTCAGTCACTCAGGAGCTACATATAATAACACTGATTAATCTACCTCATAAACTTGTATGCACAAAAGCTAATGAACTGCTTTGCAATTATAATTTTTGTTCTGGGGTGTCTGTGGCAAGAAGGATCTGGACGCTATTTTGGGGGATGCCATACTGCACTTGGCTTGAGCCCCCACTCAGAAACATGGGGAAGAACTCTCCCCCAGAAAGCTTGTCATGGTAGAACAGATGGAAGGATGGACTTGGAGCAAAGGAGACTGGGGATCAAATCTCATCTCTGATATTTATCAGTCAGGAGACCATGGGCAGGCCTCAGTTTCTTTATCTATAAAATGAGGATAATACACATGTAATAATACCATCAGGATAGTTTGAGTCTCAAAAAATATATTTCCAATTCTTTGCTAGCTTTAAAGTATTTACTCCTTTCTTTATAGGGGTGGGGTACTATTGGTATGGATAGCTGCATATACTGTCAGACTCAGATGATGTATTGGTTTTGCTAAACTGATTTTTTCTTTTATATCTTTAAAATAAATTAACATAAAGATTTAGACCAAACTCAATGTATCAGTCCAAGCAGTTACAGAAAGCACATATCTTTCTGAGTAACTGTATCACTGTTACCAATGAGCTATATTTGTTCTTTCTGTGAAATCTGTCAGTATAACCTTTGAATTTTTAAAACTGAAGGGGAAAAAGCAGCCCTAAAGCAAAACTCTAAGTCCCAACAATAAAGAAGTTTTTATTTTGTATATATGGAAACAAAAATTTGGGGAGAGGAGCTGAAGTTCTAATGGTGTGCAGGTCTGATATTGTCTTATCTTGACATCATAGTACATTAGTACTTCATATCTTAAAAATTCTATATGATTTCATCAGTTATGATATTCCTTCCACCTATTTGAAAAAGTTCATGATGGAGTGAGTAGTTGGAGCCCCAAACCTGGAGTCAGGAAGCCCTAGCTTTGAATATGGCCTTCAACACTTTCTAGTTATGTGACCCTGGGCAAGTCACTTTGACCTGCTGATCCTTGACTTTTTTGTCTATAAATGGGGATAATGTTAGCATCTGCTTCACAGGGTTGGTGAGGATCAAGTGAAGTAATGTATGTAGAATCCTTTCCAAAAAAATTAAAGAGCTATGTAAGTATGAGCTGCTATTACTCTTCACATCATTCTCTCTCTACTCTCAGGTAGACATGCTACATGAGTTGCTAAATTAAATGAATTCATTAACAGGTGGCCAAGCTCCTTGCAATGAATCTGTCTGAGCTGGAAGAAAGTAAGCCTCAGATAACAGAGACCTTGTTGCTAGACCTTTTTGTTTGGTAGGACCTACTAGAGTTTGTGTGTTTAGCTTGTCCTTGGAGAGCCCAAGGTTGCCTCTGTATCACAATGAGGCATCTGAGCAGGATGCTAGTAGAGGTTTTTAATAAAAGAATTATGAAGGAGAACCAGTGGACAGAATTTTCCACACGCTGTTGTGGAGGAAACATTTCATACACATCTTAGAAAATGGCATTGTGAATTTTCTTTCCCTTGAAGGACACACACACACACACACACACACACACACACACACACACACACACACACATATATATATGTTAGGGGAAAATAGAGTGGTGATGTCCTGGTTCAAGTCTCTATCTTTTGTTTTTATAAATAATCCTACTTGGAATACTTAAAATATACGAGAGTATATATTGTAGATGATGCGGGATGATTCATACACTGTGTCATTGGAATTGTAGGGCCTTTTCCTCTGACTTCATTCAGGTCTAGCATCTTACCAGACCAATAATCATTCTATTTTGGACTTGTGGAAGGTTAGAAAGGTTGAGCAGAGATAGCCAGAGAGCTGGGATTTGGATTTGATTTGCATTTAGTGCTTTATGCTTCAAAAGATTGACTTCATGCATGGGGATACTGATGCATATTGCTCCCCTCCTCCTCCACACCTTGAAAGCCTGAGTGGTTGGGTACAAAAAAACTCCACATTATCACTTGGTGGCCAAACTCCCAGTGATGAACCTCTCCAAACTTGGTTAAATTGGTCTTCAGGCATGGGGCTGAATGTGAAAACTTTTTAACTTGGTAGGTCCCCTTGTAGGTCAAGCTGCTGGTTTAGCCTACAAGAATCTGGGATTGCCTTGATGCCCTGATAAGGTACCCTTTGTATGTAAAAAAAAATTGGGGAGATATTTTTCATGAAAGTTAGATGCTATGCTGGTATTTCATATTGTTCCTTTACCTCCTACCTAGCCAACATTTTCTTCCAAAAGCTATAGTTTATCTTCTTGCTTTTCTATCAACACATGCTTATTCTCACCTCAAAACCATTAAAAAAAAAATCCTATTTTCTTTCCCCTGAAATCCTATTTCTCTTCCAAAGCATTCTTTTTTTTTTTTTGGAGGGCAATTGGGGTTAAGTAACTTGCCCAAGGTCACATGGCTAGGTTTTTGTTTGTGTGTGCATTAAGTGTCTGAGGCTGGATCCGAACTCAGGTCCTTCTGACTCCAGGGCCGATGATCTACTCACTGTGCCACCTAGTCGCCCCCCAAAGCATTCTTTAGGAATTCCTCAGCTTACTTTTTTCCTGCCTCCTCTAGGAGGCTTTCCTAATTGGTATAGTGGACAATGCACCAGATTTTAGAATGAAGGGGAGTGGGGTTCAAATCCTGCTTTAGAAATTTATTAGTTATTTGATCCCAGGCAAGTCATTCAATAGATTTATGCCTCAGTTTCCTCATCTGCAAAATGAGGGGTTGGACTTGATGACCTTTAAAGTTCTTTACATGTCTAAATCTATGATTCTCATTCCTAGTGACATTGATCTCCCCCTTCTCTGAGGTCTTGTAACAATCATTAAACATAGAAGGGTTATTAACCACAGATCAAGATCTATCTTATATTGTCACTTAACTAGTTTGGGGATATGACTTCCCCCTTCCCCTAAATTAAGAGAGTCCTTGAATTTGTATATTAAAACTTGTTCAGTGTCCCCACTCCCACTCCAATTATTTTTTAGTTCCTCTATGCAAGGCAGTGTTTAACACATTGCTTCTGTGAAGACAGAGGCTCAGTTTTAGCACAGTATGTTGCAGAGAAGACACTTAAAAGTACTTGTTGAATGGAATCAAACTTGAGATGTCTAATAAAACACATATATTCATAAAGAAGGAGTAGAGAATGTGGGCTTTTGTAATAAAATCATTTGGATGAGGTTCATTTTCGTGACTAGATGCTATTTGATGTGTTCCCCCCCCACCCCCGTCCTACCTAAGCTTTTAGCGATATAGGATGTGAAAATGGAGCTGTAAAATGAATTCCCATCGCCTACTTAGCCATGAACATCTGAATTTAAGAAGAAGGAGTATAATGACATTAAGCCAAAATCTAACAGCTGTCAAAATGGAAAACCACAGCTAAAGAGACATAGTCTCAAAATTCAATACAAGTATGGTGACTGTACTGGGTCACATAGTCTGTTAAGGATATTACTTTTGTGAGGTCTTGCTTAACTTCTTGAAATTGGTATTATTCTTAAAAATACATAATATAGGGTTGTAGTATTTATATACTACATTATCCTGATTTCAGGGAATTGTCCTCTGAAAGTGTCTGAAAAACTCCTTGCTCTGCATATACAGATGATTGACCTTACCTGCAAGTTTCTCAAAGGACTTTTGCCCTATGTTGGGGAGTGTGGTTCACCAGTCTAGTAAGGAAAACAGGTAGTCTGTTCAATATAAAAGAGACTGTGCAATTATTTGGAACTTTTCCTCTGCTAGATCTCTTGGTTACTAATTTTCAGAGAAAGAGACAGAGATGGAGACAGATAGACACACACATGGAGAGAAAGAGAGAGAGAGAGAGAGAGAGAGAGAGAGAGAGAGAGAGAGAGAGAGAGAGAGAGAGAATAAGGTGGACTCCAAGAAAGGAAATTATAAAATATTTGCTCTTTAAAGTCAGCAGCTATGTCATTTGGTTACTTATAGGTTTCTAAGAGATTTTTTAAAGTTACAGAGTAGCAGAAGTGTGTCTTCTGTATACCTTACATTTATACAATGCCTTTGACTTTTCAAAGCATATGTCACTTGATTTTTCTGGCCTCAGTTTCCTGACCTATAAAATGTGAATGTTCTAACATAGGGATATAAAATTGGAAGGCATCTAGAGCCCTTTCTAGCTTTAAATGTAGAACCCATTCCCATTTTTATACTATTTTCCCATTCTTTTCTCACAATAACCTTTCAAATAAGGCAGAATATTATTTTCATTTTACAGATGAAAAAACTGAGGCACAAACCACTTAAGCAATATGTCCAAGATTGAAATCAGTGACAAGGCCAGGAGCAGCACTCACTTCTTTGATTGGCATACAGAATGGCAGGAGTACTGGGCCAGAGCTCAGGAGATCCGAGTTTTAGACCCTTCTCTGAAATTAACAAGCTCTGTGGTCTTGGACAAACCATTTAATTTTTCTGGGTCTCAGTTTCCTCATCTGAAAAATTAGGGAGCCAGACTAGATATTTACTTTTAGCTACTAAAATCAAACAATGAAGAGTAACATATTCTTCATCTGTGACTACCCCCTCACTTTAGACAGGTGAAACATTTATTGAACACATATGTGTCAGGTACTTAGTACAGATGTAAGTAAAAATAAGCAAGACACTCCCTACCTTCAAGGAGCTTGCATTCTAAGTAGGGGAAGGCAATACATAAAGGCAAGCTAGAGAGGGATGAGGTAAATATAGACATGAACGGCATGGCTAGGGATGTTGGGAAAATGCTATAGAAGCTTAGAACTAAGCAAGATTATGGCCATAGCAGTGCCCAGAGTCCAATTTTCTAGTGGAAAGGGATTGAAGGTAACTGCCTAAGAAGAACCTCCCTGGGCTTTGATTGACCAGCTTTGGCTTTATCTTGATGGGTTCTAGGCTTCTGTAGCACTTCCCAGACTTCCTAGTCCTAAATTTTTACTCTGGGCATTACCTTAACACCCTCCCCACCAGAAAATTGGACTCTCTTTTTCTGTCTCTGTCTCTCTCTCCAGAACTTTCCTGGGCTTTGATAGGTCTGCTTTGTCCTTTTCTTGCTCAGTTTTAGTCCTCCAGAGTAAGCCCCAGATATCTAGCAAATCCTACAAGGATTTTGTCCTACAAGAGCCTATAGAACATCTGAATGATATTCTTTACTAATTTCAATAGCAAAATGTAAAGTAGATCATTCACTTTATCTAACACAAATAAGTAAACAAAATATTACTAAAATAATACAGAGAGGGAAAAACCTAAGTATAAATAAATGAGTATGACTATATACTTAAAAAAACCTTCAACTTGAAATAAATTGATTTTGACCTACTGTTATCAGCTGTTTCCATATAGCTAAACTCCCAAAGCTAATTCTATATTGGTAGCATTAGCTCACTAGACAACAAGCCTCTTTAATTGTTCTTTATAATGTAAATCTATGGAATCAATGGGCAGAAATAGTTAAAAAAAAAGATACCACCAGAATGCCAATATCGTGTAATATTGAAAAAAATACTTTATTTCCTAATATTTAATCTCTTCTCAATAGAAGATAATTTTTAAAACCCTGAAGCTAAGACTTGCAGAAAAAGAGGGATATTTTTACTGAATTTTGCAAGGCAGATTCTTCAAAGCCCCAGGGTAATTTTGGCCATTTTCTTTTTGCCATCACTGTGATAGCTCTCAATAAAAAGGAACCTAACAAATTTTACATCTATGAGAGGAAAATGGCAGTATGCCCAAATGTCTTTGGGTTTGGATGCCTCTAAAAGATAAAGGATAAATAAATATCAGGGTAGGAGCATTGAAGCCCTTTGACAGAAAATAAAACAACAAAAATCCATATTTTGTTGTGAGGCAAAGAAGTCAGGTAAAAAGAGTCAGATTGGGAACAGAGCAAATTTAGGGCCTTATGTCACAAATGCTTAGTAGTAGAAATACATTATTAGTGCTTTAAGATATGCAGACACTCTGTAAATATTATATCCTTTGATCCTTACAACAATCACGATAGGAACTATTGTTTCTCCTATTTTACATAAGAGGAAACTGAGGTAGACAGAGGTTAAGTGACTTGCCCAGATTTACATAACCAGGAAGTATTTATGGCTGGCCTTAAGCTTAAGTTTTCCTGATTCTAGTTCCAGTGTTCTATCCATGGTGCTACTTAAAGGGGCCATCCCTTGAATAATTTCTTAAAGAGGCCTATTTACTGAATGGGCATTACCTCACTCAAAGTGAGAATATAAAAAGATAAAAGGGCCAGGGTCTCCCCTTGCATCCAGGGCCATTTCCAGTTGTCCTGATGAATATCAGGCCACTGGACTCAGATGACTCTGGAGGAAAAAGTGAGGCTGGTGACCTTGTATAGCCTCCCTTACTCAAATCCAGGTCAACTGCAAGTCACGTCATCATTCCCTGATATCAGTCCTCTTTGAGAATAAAGGACAAACACAACCACAACTTAAAATACCATCTCATGTAACTAACAACACTCTCAACTTTGGTCATTTTTTTGTAAGTATTTTCCAAGTTAAGAGGTTAGTATTTGGTGTTGTGGATTGTAGAAGAAATAGTGGAAGAAATCTTGCAGTTATGGTAAAAGAGTGAGTGGTGTCCAATTTTTCATGATGCCATTTGTGGTTTTCTTAGCAAAGATACTAGAGTATTTTACTGTTTCCTTTTCTAGTTCATTTTATAGAACAGAGAATGTAGGCAAACAGGGTTAGGTGACTTGCCTAGAGTCACACAGTTGGTAAGTGTCTGAGGCCAGATTTGAACTCAGGAAGTTGAGTCTTCTAGATTCTGATCCAGCAGTCTATCTATGGTACTATCTAGCTGTTTTAGGGAAAAAGATAGTATTTCTTTTTTATTTTTTAACTTTTTATTTTTTAAATTTAATTTAATTTTTTCAAATTCTTTATTAACTTCTGGTTTACATCATTCATTTCTGCCAGATTCTGAGTTACAAATTTTCTCACTGTTTTCCCCCTACCCACAGCAACAAAATAGCGGTCACAAAGGATATCCCCTCCTCCGATCTGCTCTCTCCCCTATTTTCCCCATGCCCCCTTCAACTTTTCTAGTAGGGCATGGTGAATCTCCATGTCCCAGTGCCTGTATATCTTATTTCCCAATTACATATAAAATAGTATTAATAATAGTATATATATTTAAACCTTTGTTTTTAAAACTTTCCAGATTCATTCCAGATTCATTCCCTTCCTCCCACATCACCCACCCTTACCGGGAAGATAAGCAATTCAATACAGGTTGTACATGTGTACCTAATGCAAAACATTACCATACTAGATACACTGTAAAAAACTGATTATATTTCCCTCCCTCCGATCCCACCTCCCACTTGTTCTATTCTCTACTTTGATCCTGTCCCTTTTTAAAAGTGGGTGCTTCCAACTTCCCTCCCCCCCAGCCTACCCTCCCTTCCATCATCCCCCCTCTCATCCCCTTCCCCCTACTCTCCTGTAGGGTGAGATACTCTATTTAGTGTGTATGTCATTCCCTCCCTGAGCCAAATTCAATGAGAATAAAGTTTACCCATTCCCTTTTGCCTTCCTGTTCTTCCCCTCCATTGTAACAGTTTTCCCTTGCCTCTTCTATATGAGTTTACCCCATTCTGTCTCTCCCCATCTCCTCTCATTATATTCCTCTCTCACCTCTTAATTTTACCTTTTAAGTATCATCCCTTCCTATTAGATTAGTCCTGTCCCTCTATGTATGTATACCTGTAAACATATATACACACATTCACATAAGTATTCATATGCCCGAATACCCTCCAATATAGACCATATATATATTTCTCTTCCCTTCAACTATTTTCATACTGAGAAAAGTTTCATCAGTTATAATTATTGTTTTTCCATGTAGGAATGTAAATAGTTCAACTTTGATAAGTTCCTTTTGATTTCTTTTCCCTGTTTACCTTCTTATGCTTCTTGTATCTGAATGTCAAATTTTCTATTCAACTCTGGTTTTTTCATGAAGAATACTTGAAAGTTCTCTATTCCACTGAATGACCATACTTTCCTCTGAAACATGATACTCAGTTTTACTGGGTAGGTGATTCTTGGTTTTAATCCCAACTCCTTCGACCTGTGGAATATCATATTCCAGGCCCTTTTATCCCTCAGTGTAGGGGCTGCCAGATCCTGTGTTATCCTGATTGTGTTCCCATAATATTGAAATTGTTTCTTCCTGGATGCTTGTAATATTCTCTCCTTGATCTGGGAATTCCAGAACCTGGCTATAATATTCCTAGGAGTTTTCTTTTGGGGATCTTTTTCAGGAGGTGATCAGTGGATTCTTTCAACCCTCTACTTTGCCCTCTGGTTCTAAAACGTGAGGGCAGTTTTCCTTGAGAATTTCTTGAAGGATGATTTCTAGGTTTTTTTTTTTTTGATCATGGTTTTCAGGTAGTCCAGTAATTTTTAAATTATCTCTCCTGGATCTATTTTCCAAGTCAGTGGTTTTTCCCATGAGATATTTCACATTGCCTTCTAATCTTTCATTTGTTTGGATCTGTTTAACAGCATCTTGATTTCTCATAAAGTCACTAGCTTCCATTTGCTCCAGTCTAATTCTGAAGGAATGATTCTCCTTAGTGAGCTTTTGAGATTCTTTTCCATCTGGCAAATTCGGCTTTTTAAGGCATTCATATCCTCATTGCCTTTTTGAGCCTCTTTTGCCATTTGAGTTAGTCTATTTTTCAAGGTGTTATTTTCCTCAGTCAGGCTGTTGACTCTCATTTCATAATTTTCTAGCATCCTTCTCATTTCTCTTCCCAATTTTCCCTCCACTTCTCTTATCTGCTTCTTAAGGTCCTCTATGGCCTGTAACCAGCTTGCATTTTCCTTTGAAGTTTTTGGTACATGATTTATGACTTCACTGTCTTCCTCCTGTTCCATGCTTTGATCCTTTTTGTCCCCCAAATAGGAGTCTAATATTGGATTCTTCTGTTTGTTTTGCTTCCTTTGCCTAGTCATGTTGCCACTCAATTACTTGATTTTTGGGCTTTTTGCCACAGTAGGACTCTGCCACCAGCCAGGGGAGCTTCTGTCCCAAATGCTGGGGTTTTCTCAGCTGCTGGATGTATTAATTGGGTGCCGTCTCTGAAGCCTCCACATGCTCTGGCAAGCTGGTCACACACCCCAGGACCTCCACCCTAGACTGCAATCCAGATACAAGCAGGTTAAAGCCAGAGTGATTACTCCTCAGACTGGTCACTTTGTCCCCCTACGGTCTGCAGTCCAGGAACTGAAACAGCCATGTGTGGTGGCTGCAGGGCCACAGAGTCTCAGCAGCTTCTTGTCCTTGTGGCAAAAGCTGACACATTCAGAACTACTGGCTCCCAAAGTCCACACTGCACTTACCTCTCACTTTGTCCTTGGCATCTATGTGTTGATAATTCTGGAAACCTCCACAGCTTATCTGAAGTCCCTCCAGTTGGTGGTTGGTCAGGCCTACCCTGGGGTAAAAGCTCTTGCTCATGTGGATCTGAGCTTGGCTCCCAAAGTGCTGTGCTGGCTCTTCCCTGCTGGGCTGCTGGGCTGTCCTTAGTGGGAGATTAGCTTCTCTGTGTCATTTTGTGGGTTCTGTACCTCCAAAGTTTGTTCAGAGTCTCCTTTTACATGAATTGGGAAAGGTGGAAGCTGAAACCCTGTGGAAATCCTGTTTCTCCTCAGCCATCTTGACTCCACCCCTAACATCTCTTAAATCAAAAGATAGTATTTCTAATAGAAATGGAAGAGAAGGTTAATGTCTTATATTTTCCTACCATTGCTAAAGTTTGCAGCTCTCATTTGAATCTAGGAAGCCTCTAAGACAAGATGTTCCCTACTCTTTATCTGTGGGGCACAGCCTTCTCTGACTCATGATAATGGCATTAGATTTGGCAAATCTTATACCCTTTACTTACTCTGTATGGACTATGGTCCTATCACCAGAAACTGGGATCAGATCTTTGTCCTCACCTGGGAAGCTGGTAACTAGGCTTGAAAACAGTAGCTGTTGCTTGCATTCTAGGGGGGGTAATTATTGTTCTAGGTGCCCTTTGGTATGACTGTTAAACCAATGGAGGCCTAGGGCTAGTGACATTCACCAAACCAAGACATTAATTTCATCTAGCTGCTTCTCATTGTTTGCCTTTGATCAGATATTCTACTTCTTAAATTCATGTGTGTCCCCACTTTTTGACTGAATATGATGTAATATCTGATTTATACTGATAGGAAAGGATATTTGATTAGCCTGCCCAATGAGGATAGTAAACCCTTAACAAGTGCCTACTGTACTGCGAAGCTTAATGAATGCCTACCCTATGTATATGGGTGTGCTAAGTACTGAGGGACACAAAGATGAATAAGGCTTACTGTTGCCCTCAAGGAGTTTACAATCTATCTAGAGGTAGCACTATGTTTGTCTTACCTCCCCAAATAGATTGTAAGCTTCTTGAGGGTATGTATGACTGATCTTTCCCTCTCCCTCTCCCTCTCCCCACCCCGTCTTTCCCTCTCTCTCCATGTAGCAACTAGGTGACTGTAAGGCCAAGCATGAGCAACTTTCCAGAAGACTGCTGCTGTGAACAGCTTTCAAGGTTCTGATTACATAGTTTAGAGAACTCTCTATTTATTCAATAACAAATCAAAGCAAAACATTCACAGAAAATCAAGGTACAGCATTCACAATGTTACAACTTATTACAGAAAATCAAAATACAGAATTTACCATGTCAGAACTCAACAACTTGTCACTAAAATGACCACATAGTTTTCACCAAAGTGGTCACATAGTTTTAAATAAAGTACATTCATTTAGTCAATCACAAAATTCTTAATTTAATCACAACGTACAAAAGTCAAAGTCTACCCCTAGGTCACAGTAAATCATAATCTTTTCAGTCAGTACACAGTATCCAAGTAGAGTCTTCTTTCAGCTTGACTTGAAGCTGGCTCTCAGCTTCCATGGTTCCTCTTCCATGGTCCCACCTCCAACTGTCACCTGGGTTCAAAGGCAGGCAGCTCCCAGTCCCTTGTCCAGCTCCTTGTCCAGTTCTTTGTCCAGTTCCCATTCCATATAGAAGTTCACAGTGTCCAGTCCACCTCAAGTCCTTCATAGTTCTTGTTTCTGGGAAGACAAAGCTTGACAGAGCCATAATAATATTCATGCACATTACCGGCACCATCATCAATTCACTATCTGCCTGTGAAATCAACTCAGACCCAGCAACAAGGTCTGAGAACTCAACACAATCATCAACATAGAAATCAACAGAGACCCACAAACAAGGTCCAAGAGGTCAGCACAAATCATCAGTAAAGTCCCAGAACCTCCAGAACCCTCCTCCAGGATTTCTATAAACAGACAACCAGAAAATCCTCTTTCAGGGCTTCCAGTAATGTCCCAGGGCTTCTGTACAAAGTATCACAAACAAACATCAACCCAGACAGAGCAGACAGAGTGCTGGGATACCACAAGTTTTCTCTCTCTTGACTCTGCTACCACAAGAATCCTCTTCTCAAGTCTGCTGTCTCTAGCCTGGGCTTCTCCTTATATATGGTCATTAGCTCCTCCCCTTCCTATTGCAGGAGTTCATGAGTTCTATGGTTCACAACTTGTGGGGTTCACAGGTTCTGTTTCTTAACAGACTTGATACAAGGCTCAAAAGAAACTTGAACTGAAACAAGGTGTTAATTCAGTAGCTGAAACAAGGTGTGAACTACTTTTTTGCTTGCCATTACAGTCACCCAGTGGATATGTCCTAGAGTCAGGAGGATCTGAGTTCAAAGCTAGCCTTAAATACTTACTTGCTATGTGACCCTGGGCAAGTCACTTAACCTTGTTTGCCTTGGTTTCTTCATCTTTAAGATGAGTTGAAGAAGGAAATGGCAAACCATTCTAGTATCTTTACCAAGAAAAACCCAAATAGGGGTGGGACATGAAGAACCATTAATGGCCAAGACAGCTGAACAAAAACAATAATACATATATGCATATATATGTTATCATTTCTAGCTATTATAATGATATACCTAATAAAATATAAAAAATAAAATAAAAATAATAAAAAAGTATGCAGGAAAAGGACAAAGATATAGTATCACAGATCTAGAGCTGGTGGGTTTCTTAAGACTCATTTAGCCTAACTACAGATGAGTCATTGAAGCCCAGAGGGCTTTAAGTGACTTGATAAAGGTCACCTAAGTACCAGGGTCTAGAAATGAATTCAAGTCCTGGGATTCCAAGTTCACTGAATTTTGCAGTCCGAGGAAGAAGTCATTTTGTGTGTGTGTGTGTGTGTGTGTGTGTGTGTGTGTGTGTGTGTGTGTGTGTGTGTCTGTGTGTGTGTGTGTGTGTGTGTAGGTGTGTGCTGTTGGTGGTAGAGTATATCAAGGAAGTCACTGTGAAAAAAATGATGATATAGCACCTAAAACACAACTCCCTACTGTAAATGATAAATAGGATGCTTTACTTTCTAGGACAGGAGATGTCTGTCAAATATTTTATTTCTGTCCCCCATTTTGCAATATCTCAAATATAATTACCAATATGCTATCATCAGTTGTGTGTGTGTATTTTCCATTAGGTAAAAAACCAAGGTATTCTTTTCACTTCTTTTATTCTGACATACATTTTTACCTATCCCCCCCACCCCCACTCCCATTTCTTTGTGCAGATAGGAACTTTAGATATCATAATGCAGAAACTTCTGTCTCCTGAGCTCACAGGTCACATTGCTTTTTTTTAAAACTAGACTCTCTACCTGGCTCAGTAACCAAGGCAACAAATCCCTGATTAATGATTCACTAGAAATTCACTG
Organism: Gymnobelideus leadbeateri; assembly: GCA_011680675.1. Taxonomy (NCBI): domain Eukaryota; kingdom Metazoa; phylum Chordata; class Mammalia; order Diprotodontia; family Petauridae; genus Gymnobelideus; species Gymnobelideus leadbeateri. The sequence goes on along the minus strand of WOXC01005908.1, from coordinate 135,917 downwards.
TGGAGGAAGCTTATTAGTTTTTCCTAGAGCTTGGGTAGAAAGCTTGTTCCTTCTTTCCTCCCCCTCTCTGACTTGTAAAAGTCAAAAGGCAAAATAAGGTAAATTTAATTAAAATCAATAGAGAAAATATCCTGTACTTTAAAGTGCTTTTTTTGAGAGTCACAGTTTTTTTTTATTAGCCAAATATAAAGTAATAATAGGTGTGAGATTTTTATTTTATGACCCAGTCTCCTTATTCTTTTCTATCTGAATTAAGACTTAAAAAACTTTCACATTAATTTTTCCCCCCATTCATCTCTCTGCATCCTATCTCTTTAAATGATTGTTACGTTATCTTTAAGAATATACTAAGTTCTTCTTAGTAAGGGAGAAGAGAAAGAGGGGTCAGGTGAGAATCTGACGGAAAATGTGGAAGAAATTCTGCTGTTTTAGATGTGGGGTTCTGAGTGAAGAAATCAGGGTGGAGAGAGTGGGAAGGGAAAGCCAACATTCCAGTAATGCTTATTGATGCTTTGGGAATATGCCTGGTTTTAATGATTCTTCCCAGTAAACTTCTAATAGAGAAAAGAGCTGAATGGTTAAGATAACAAGGAAAGGATTATTTCATTTTTATTGAGTCTCCCTTTACCTCTTTCAACCAAATAAAAATAAGTATTTATTGAGAACTTGCTATGTGCCAGACATTGTCTAGGCAATGGGATACAGATATGAAGAATAAAACAGCCCCTATTCTTGAGACCTGGCCTTGATAGAACTTAAGGGCACAGTGGCCATCATGTATGGAGAGGTAAAGGTCATGTCTGGTGCTCCTTTCCTCTTGGGAAATCAGATTCACTAGGATGTTCCCTGTACTTGGTACATGTTGAATATTGCAGTTCCTGTATCTTTTAAGGCTGTCTCTGTGGACTGCTATCAGAGTTGTGTACAGTCTATAATCACTTCTAAGGCTTACTTACTTTTCCATGAGGTGAACTGTGACTCAAATAGATGTGCAACTTGAGTTGATTTAAAGCATGAATAACTGTCTGACTTCCTTTCTGTATAGAAAACTTTTTTTTATGTAAAAGACAAATAATGGGAAATAGATTTTCGTTTGATGTAAGAACAAGATTTCTAATAAGTAAAGTTGTCTAAGTGAGGAAGGGGTCATCTCATTATGCAGCAGATTTCCTTTCCACTAAAAACATTGAAATGGTAGCTGTATAAAACCACCTGTCAAAGAATTCTTACAGTAGGCTGGAGGCTAAATGAACCCTCTTGGCTTTTTCAGTTACATAATTTATGACTGAAGTTGTGGAAACCTCTGAGAACAGTAAAGACATTCTAGTTCTGTTACTGACTAGCTATATGATTTGGAACTAGATTCTTAAGCATTCTGGACCTCAGTTGCCTCATCTATAAAATTGGATTGGTCTAGATCAGTGGTGTCGAACTTATTAGAAACAGAAACTACTAAATCATACATAAGGATCTCTGTGAGCTGCATGTTGACTTAGTTTTAAGATGCAATATTTACTATATTTTATTGTATTTTGATTTCTTTCATTAAATATTTCTCAATTACATTTTAATCTGATTCAGGTACCACTAAGGAGTGTTGTGGACTGCCTGGGTTGACATCTCTGGTCCAAATGACATTTTTTCTCAATTTTTATTGATATTATTTTTTAGATCACCAAAATACACTTCAGCATCCTCGCACCCTCCCTCCCTCCCAGAGAGTCAGCCCATAGAGCAAATGATATTTTTAAAGAAAAAAAATTATAAAGGGAAAAAAAGACTAGTAAGACTTGGCAACACATTGAAAAAGTCTCAAAATATGCACAATTTACCTTAAATCTATACCTCTCACTTCTAAAAAGATGTGGGTTTGGTGGGAGGTCTCGTCTAGATGACTTTTGAGATACTTTATAGCTCTAAATTTCTGATTCTGTGATCCTACTAGACTGTAAACTCTGAGGCAGAGACCATGGACATTCTATGTTTACACTATAATAGCACCTAGCACCCAACAGGTGTTTAATAAATACTTATGGGTTGAATAATTTAGGTGTAGGCATGTCCAGTGGTAGAGTATTAGACTATGCCATTTATTGAGGTTCCTTCCAGTCCCATAATTCTATGGCGAATTTATTTGTAAGAGAGAGAGAAAACAAATCAGGAGTTATAGCTGTAATTGATGATGGAATGCCTCAGAGTTGATGGATTTCACCATCTTTGGGACCCTTCATGCCAAGACTAAATGACTGCTTATTGGGTATGTTATAGTGAGGATTTTTGTCATGTATAGGTTAGACTTGATGGTCATTGAGGTCCCTTTTAACTCTCAAATTCTGTGTTTCTGAAACCAATTCCTAGAAGGAAAAATGGATTTAATTTCTATGAACTTTTTTTAAAGAGGAGGGAAGATAGTTGAAAGAAAAGTTGGATGTCATTTGGGCATATGTTTCAGGTGTTTTTTTCAAAGGAGGAAAAAGTAGAACTAAGATTACATAACTAAATTGGAGATGCTAGAAAAGCACATGCCTTATAAGAAGAATCCTTAGGAATAGATGGAAATATTAATAATATTATAACAGATTTTTATCACTTCTTCCTGGCCACTAGTGACTTTTAATGCTACATTAAAAACAGGATGATATGGAAAAGATCATGACTCAAGGAATTATTTGTAAGGAAATGGAAGTAAAACTTACTTGAAGAATTGAGGCCATTTAAACACAGTTTAAAAAAATTCTAAAAAATTCTTCTGTGGAGAAAAGTATTTTAAGAAAGGTGAGGTCATGATGGTGAATTGTGCAATTAGTGGAAAAAAGATAGCAGTTTAGTGATATTGAGAGTTCTATTAGAGCATGGAAAAGGACAATAAAAGTCTAGAGGTCTTGTTTATACAGATTAGGAAAAAGCTTTTGATGGAATAAAGCACATTTTTTTTCATTTAAATCTTTATAAGTCTGGAATACTATTGCAGTTGGTCAAATGAACGAAAACATAAGGTGTTCTTTCAAGATAACCACTGTCCTGACTCTGAACTTAGGGGAAACATAATAACTTAAAACAGGGAGAGACAAAAGTACATACAGAGAGCGAGCAAAATTTTTACCCATCTGCCAGACCCTGGTTGTTGTTTTCTGACCTAGGGGCACATAGAGAATGGATACATGCTAGGGAGAGAATAATTCAAGTAGTTAACTCTCATGAGGCACATGTAGATGACCTTGTTTAATAGTGAGAACTGATGAAAAGATACTTACTAAGATTATTCCACATGTAAGGAGCTATAGCTAAATTAAAGAAATTTAAAAAATATATAGCATGATAGTTGCACTCAGGAAGAAAATCATGTGGACTGTGATATCATCACCATCTTCATTGTCTTCACAAAGGGTAGATTAAGTACTTGTCTGTGTACTGTGCTCTGCTAGTTCTGCACAAAGGGTCACACAGATAAGATCCTTGCCTTCAAAGACCTTATAATTGAATAGATACTATCGAGGTTATTGCTGCTGCTGCTTCTGTGGCTACTGCTGCTACAACTACTCCCACTACTCTACTACAGGGATAGCTAGGTTCAAAGTAGATAGAGCACTGGGCTTGGAATCAGGAAGACTTATCTTCAAGTCTGACCTTGGACACTTACTAGCTGTGTGACCCTGCACAAGTCACTTTAACCCTGTTTGCCTCAGTTTCCTCATCTATGAAACAAACATGGAAAACCATTCCAATATGTTTGTCGTGAAAGCCCCAAATGGGATCATGAAGAGTCAGACAAGGATAAAATGACTGAACTGCCACAACAACACATAGACATAGATGGGAATAAGTGAATACTTACTGTCTTATTTGAGTTCCTTAAAGTTTAGTTAAGACATGATCCCAGCCCTTTTGGAGTTTACAAAAACCCTTCATTTGCTCTCTTTTTATTTATCAACTCAAGTTCAAATATATTTGCCTGCTATCCAAAGACTTCCCTAAAATGGTGCTATACTTTCCAGTTTTATTTAATTCTTTTTCTCTCCATGTATTTGACAGTTGAGCCAATCAGCATACTTGCCATCTGCCATCTGCTCTCCTTACTTTTCCACTTCGTTGCCTTTGTTCAAACTGTTCCTTGGCCATGCAAAGACCTACTTCCCTCCCTCTGGTGATTTTTCTGTATGACTTCAAGGAAAGACTAGGCAATCACTTCTTGAGAATGCAGTAGAGGGAATTCCTATATAGAAAGAAGTTGGATTCTGAATTACTTACCATTTCTGAGATTCTCTGATTTTTTAAAGTACAATTCAAACAAGAAATCTTCCTTGATCCTCCCAATCAGTAATTAACTTTCTTCCTTCAGGAGTCATTTAATATTTTGCTTGTCCCTCTCCTAAGTACATTGTTACAGTTATGTACAATTATTTAGGTACATTGTTATGTATATCTTTTTATTTAAATTAATGCTTCATTCTCTAGTCCCAATAGAGTGTCAACTCCACAAAGGCAAAGAATATAACTTTATCTAACCTTTGTATTTTGCTTATGTTTAGCATAGTCCTCTTTACATAGTAGCTTTTAAAAAATGTTTGTTGAATAAAATTTATGTTATATATGGAACGAAAACAAAATACATTAGTAGGGCAATTCTGTGGAAATCATTGGAATTTCCCCTTAATCTGATCTTATTTGCATAGGTCCCATTTAAATTGGATAATTGCTATGTCTTGACTCCAGTTTTTTCTATGTGGACACAAGAACAATTAGGAATGAATCATTCCAGCTCTAAGAGCACAGTTTTGGAGTCAGAATTCTGAACTGAGGGGAAAAAAGAAGAGGGAGAAAAAACATGTCTCTGGTAGATTTGGAAAACATCCAAGCAAAAATGATTTTTAGTCAATTTCTGTTGTTAGTGGTAGTACACATTCACAGAGCAACCTGGAGCAGTTGATACTCTAAGACAAGATAACTAAGATAACTCTTAAAAATGATTATTTTCCTAATAGTATACTTGCAACGGGTAGCCTGTTCAATCTTGGACTCCTTGGGCTCAATTTGAACACCAAATTGAGCCATCAATCTTTGGACACCAATCCAGTACAGACTCTATTATTCAATCAGAGACACAAGTCAAACATCTAATTATTTAATTGTAATGGGTTAGCAAGATAAATAATAGAGATAATTTTGCAGTAAGATCATTCTCAAGTACTAATCACAAATTAGTACAATATTCTTTTATATTATGCACTGATAGGGAAGGGAACAAGTCATTGGAAAACATATCCTTTGAGAAAAGAGGTTTTGATTTAACTTATTTGTCTTATATCACAGTTGGGAAAACCTCTTCTGCCTGAATTTTCACCATTCTATAGGGAAGTTAGGCATCACAGTGCAGGGCCTGAAGTCAGGAAGGCTCATCTTCCTGAGTTAAAATCTGGCATCAGACACTAGTTGTGTGACCCTGACAAGTTACTTAATCCTGAATGCCTCATTTTCTTCATCTGCAAAATAAACTGGAAAAGGAAATGGCAAGCCACTCCAGTATCTTCGCCAAGACAACCCCACATGGGGTCATGAAGTATTGGACATCACCGAACAACAATAACAATTGATTTTGAATTACTACAACTGTCAGCTCCACCTCCTACACTCTTGATTTGATCCCAGAACTCTCTTGTTACTGATGTTCCACTCGATTTCTGTAACTGTAATATGCTGAAGCTCTCCCCTTTGTTGGTTACTCTTCTGACTCTACTATATGCTAATTCTCCAAGGTGCCACTGTACTCAGCTTTTTAGCTTCCATTTGATGAAGATATACATTACTACTGTTCTTAGTTACTGCTGCTTTATAGTAATGCCATTGCTGTTTTAGTGTGAACCTGGGCCACATACTTGAAGGCTAGTCAACACATTCTCAGCTCTGCCTTCAATCTGCCTCACAGGTTTTCTTCTTTCTCTCTCTTCCCTGTCTGTCTCACTGGAAGGTCCCTAGTCCATACTTCTATAATGACTGAGGGTAGGCAAATTTCTTTCACTTCCTCCCCACTTAAATATGAAGATAATGTGGCTCCCACTGTGTTTCTGAGACTGGTGATAAATAACTATGTCATTTCATTTCTTCTTTCAATTCTTGCCATGTTCCCTAGGAATTAGCTTCTTACAATACGCATTACTTTGCACAATACAAAAGCTATTTATAAGCTTTAAGAAGACCTTAGAAACATCAGACAGGAGAATTACAAGCTTCTGGAACTAACCAGGAAATCCCTTGATCCTTTTAATGGAAAAATGGTTTTCTATTAAATCCTACAATTATTTATTAAGTACCTGATATTTGTTAAGTGCTCTTAATTACCTTGGAATAAAGTTAAAAGTAAGTAAAGAACAATAAACTATGATATTTTTGAATTATCATTTTAAGATTTTTAATGGTTTAAAAGCATAGCAAAGCTTTACGGTGCTGGGTTAAAGGCATTTAGAAGGATGTTAAGGAATGAGCTGAGAAAGAGTATAATAATTGAAATATTGAGAGCATAAAGAGCCCACATAGTCACATTGACCTCAAATGAAAGACTTGTAGATGGATTTTAAGCACTAAAGAGGGAAAAAAGATCAACAGAGTAGAAGATAATAAAAAATGAGGGAAATATACAGGCATCTGGGAGGTAAATATTGTATGCTTAGTAAAGACAGGAATGAGTACAGAGTTAAAACTCAATAGCTGAATTGGTAATAAAAAGGAATTTGATGAATTTGTTGTTGAAATGTACAGTAAAGATATTCTGGACAGAGATAGGAGGAGAAAAATACAAATATCTCATAAACTAATTCATTTTGTATGGGTGCTTATACATTACTCTCTTCAAAAAAATTAAAAAAACTCTTTGGAAATTTAAGTCATTACAGTGGAACAGATGGTTTTTGGAAAGAAAGCCATATTCAAACTTACATTTAAGTTAAATGAAAATATGGTAGTGTTGGAAAGTTCACAGTATAGAAGGTGGAAATCTTTTATTGATCTCAATAAAATGGGAGAAAAAGGAATAGAAAAGGAAGGCACCTTGCATCTTCCCATAATTGTAGTTTACTTCCAGAATACAAAAAGAATGGAGATTGTAAAATCTTGATGCTGACTTTAGAAAGTATGAAAAGATTGTTCCCATAGACTGAATCTGTTGTAACCAAAGAACAAAATGAATTTACTAGATATATTCTGCAGAACTCTCTTTTGTGCATCAGTGGTGCAACCTTGCCATTTTCCAAGTTGCTAAATGCAAAATAAACAAGCAAACAACTTCCACTGTTGTCCTCCCCAAAGCATCAGAACAATTTACAGGCTAAGGAAATAAGAAAGTTGTATTCTAGAGAACAATTTGGCCTATGTGGAGTGGCTTGCTGTTTGTTGGGGTTAGTGATTTTTATAATTCATTCATGAAAACTGAACTTACAAAGTATATCTGGGAAAATATATGGCAAAAAGATCTCATTGTAGTCCTTAATACAATGTATAGTATTTATTATATAGCCTTTCTTGAAATGGAAATTTATTACTATAGATTTCAATCCTCTCTACTATGTGATCTACTGTGCACATGGCAATGCTTTTTTTCCTTTTCTTAGTTTGTATTTAAGTTTATAATATGTTTCTTTTTCTTTTAACATGTATTTAAGTTTAAAATAAACTTAAAATAAGATCTTGTCATGCTCCTTAAAAACTGAATGACTTTGAGGTAGAGAAGAGGAACATTCTGGGAGATGGAGGTGAAGTAAAAACAAAAGATATCAATAATTAAAAAAAAATAATTGAATGACTCTCAAAAAGATTTCTTTTAATGGAGTTCTAAAATCTTTAGTTCAAGATCACCAGCAGCTGTGGCGGTTTCCAGGATTATCAACCCACAGATGCTAAGGACAAAATGAGAGGTCAGTGCAGTGTGGACTTTGGGATCCTGTAGTTTGGGAGTGCATTGGCCTTTATCCCCTGGAGGAAGAAGCCGCTGAGGTGCCATGGCCCTGCAGCTGTCGCCACTTGGCAGCTTCAGCTCCTGGCCTGCAGACTATAGGGGGACCAAGTGACCAGTCTGAGGGGTAATCCCTCTTGCTTTAACCTGCTTGGATCTGGATTGCAGTCTATGGTGGAGGTTCTGGGGTGTGTGACCAGCTTGCAAGAGCATGTGGAGGCTTCAGAGAGGGCACCCAACTAATACCTCTGGCAGCTGAGAAAAACCCCAGAATTTGGGACAGAAGCTCCCCTGGCTAGTGGCAGAGTCCTACTGTGGCAAAAGCCCAAAAGTCAAGTAATTGAGGCAACATGAGTAAAGGAGGAAAGCAAAGCAAACAGAGGAATCCAACATTAGATTCCTATTTTGGGGACAAAAAGGATCAAAGCATAGAATAGGAGGAAGACAGTGAAGTCAGAACTCCTGTACCAAAAGTTTTCAAGAAAAATACGAGCTGGCTACAGGCCATAGAGGAGCTTAAAAAGGATTTTAAAAACCAAATAAGAGAAGTAGAGGAAGAAATGGGAAGAGAAATGAGAATGATGGAATAAAATTATGAAATGAGAGTCAACAGCCTGACTGAGGAAAATAACACCTTAAAAATAGACTAACTCAAATGGCAAAAGAGGACCAAAAAGCCAATGAGGAGAAGAATGCCTTAAAAGCTGAATTTGCCAGATGGAAAAAGAATCTCAAAAGCTCATTGAAGAGAATCATTCCTTCAGAATTAGATTGGAGGAAATGGAAGCTAGTGACTTTATGGGAAATCAAGATACTATTAAACAGATCCAAACAAATGAAAGAATAGAAGGCAATGTGAAATATCTCATTTGAAAAACCACTGACTTGGAAAATAGCTCCAGGAGAGATAATTTAAAAATTATTGGAATCTCTGAAAGCCATGATCAAAGAAAGAACCTAGAAATCATCCTCCAAGAAATTCTCAAGGAAAATTGCCCTGATGTAGGAGGGTATATGGGTGTATGAATACATATGTGAATGTGTGTATATATGTTTACAGGTATGCATAGATAGAGGGCACAGGACCAGTTTAATGGTAAGGGATGATACTTAAAAGGTGAAATTAAGAGGTGAGAGAGGAATATAATGAGAGGAGATGGGGAGAGACAGAATGGGGTAAACTATCTCATATAGAAGAGGTAAGGGAAAATAGTTACAATGGAGGGAAAAAACAGGAAGGCAAAAGGGAATGGGTTAACCTTATTCTCACTGAATTTGGCTCAGGGAGGGAATGACATACACACTAAATATGGTAAAAGGATCTCTTTTTCCATTTGGTCAATTCTGCTTTTTAAGGCATTCTTCTCCTCAGCGGCTTTTTGGACCTCATTTGCCATTTGGGTTAGTCTATTTTTCAAGGTGTTATTTTCTAAGTATTTTTTTTTTTTTTGGGTCTCCTTTAGCGAGCTATTGACTTGTTTTTCATCATTTTCTTGCATCATTCTCATTTCTCTTCCCAATTTTTCCTCCTCTTCCCTTGATTTTCAAAATACTTTTTGATCTCTTCCATGGCCTGGAACCAATTCATATTTTTCGTGGAGGCTTTAGATGTGGGAGCTTTGACTTTGTTGTCTTCTTCTGGTTTTATGTTTTCATCTTCTTTGTCATCAAAGTAAGATTCTATAGTCTGAGTTTTTAAATGTTGCCTGCTCATTTTCCCAGGCAGATACTCGACTGTCTCTTTGTCAAGTTAGGACTCTGCTTCCAGTGGGGGAAGGGTGGTGTACTGTCCCAAACTTCAGGGGTTTTGTGCAGCTGTTTTCAGAGATCCTCCTAAGGACCAGTAAATTTTCACTTTTCCAAGTTGGTATGATCAAAGGAGAGATGTTCACTCCTTTCCTGGCCTGTGTTATGGTCTATGAGTGACCCCTAGCTCTCTTTATAGTCTTGAAACTGTAAGGAGGATTCCCTCTCCACTGCCCCATAAGCTCCACCACAGCAGTACTCCTACTTAACTCAGGATTGCCCCCCTGGACTGCAGCCTAGATCCAAGCAGGTCAAAGCAAAAGAATCCTGCCTCGGTGCCTGCTAAGAGATCCCTGCTCTTGCCCTATGATCAACCACTTTATCCCCTCACTATCTGTTGGTTGGGAGCTCTGGAAGCAACTGCCACCACCTCTGCTGCCGTGGGGCCGGGGCCAGACCACACTCCTCTTCCACTCAGGTCCAACAGAATTCTCCCACTGACCTTATGCTGTCTTTGGTGTTTGTGGGCTGAAAAGTCTGGAAAACTGCTACAGCTGTCAGTGATTCAGTTCCCTGAGACCCCTCTGGTCCTGTCCATGCCAGTGCAGCCCATTCTGGACTGTGCCCTGCTCCAAGTCTGGTGCGATAGACCCTTCCTAGGCTGTTTCTTTCAGAAAGATTGGAAAGTTTGAAATTTTTGGATTCAAATTCTCTTTTAGTATTCATCTTTGTTTTCAGTCTTTTCAGTCATGTTGACTCTTTCAACCCCATTTGTGTGTTCTTGGCAGATACTGTAGTGGTTTCCATTTTCTTCTCCAGCTCATTTTACGGATGAGGAAACTGAAGCCAATGTAATTAGTTATTTTCGTTCACAAATAGCAGACTTTCCACACTATCTTGGGCTGGAGACTTGTTTCACTCTGTCATTTGTGGGTTCTGCAGCTCTAGAATTTGTTTAGTCACTTTTTTTTACAGAATATTTGGAGGATTTGGTGGAGAGATTAAGTAAGTCCCTGCTCTTCCACTGTCTTGACCCTGCCCCTAAAATGATATTTTTAAAGGGGTTGAAAATCTTTAGATCAATATTGTTGAATCCAGGGAGAGCAGATCAAGACCCCACATTAGTGAATAATTTTGGAGAACATACATCTTCCTATTTTATACTTTGCTGATGTTTCTTATCAGATAGTTGTAATTCAGAGTTATTAGATATAGTGTTATACCTTCCAAGGAATAGTAGTGATTACACAGATACATGGATAGGAGCACCTTGTTGAAAAAAGTCCTGCTGGGTAGAGTTTTATTCTATGAAATAATGCCTTTTTTTTTTAAATTTTGGAGAACAATTAGGGGTTAAAAACTTGCCCAGGCCACACAGCTAGGTTTTTGTTTGTGTGTGTTAAGTTGAGGCCACATCTGAACTCAGGTCCTTCTGACTCCAGGGCCAGAGCTCTATATTGCACCACCTAGCCATCCCAAACCAAATGCCTTTAAAAAAATCAACAAATAAACATTGTGATCTTATGTTCTCTCAAATGTTTAATATAGTATACTATTGAATATGGCTTTGCAAAACAGGTTTCCTACAATATGCTTCTAAGGATGCCTTCAGTTCATGTAGGGATGATCCATATAAATATTTTGTGTTGAGGAGTAGGCATATGGGTCCTTAGTTATTGATATTTTTAGTCACATATGGAAGGTGGGGTCCATTTTTATTCTAACCTTTATAACTTTAAAATATCTTCTTTTTTCGTTTTCCTTTCCTTTTCATCCTATGGTCTCTTTTTGCTCAGGTTTTTGATCTCAGGAACATTTCCAAAAATACTTATCTGGACCAATCTTGTTCTGCCTCTTCAAAATCTATTGTCACATTAGAAAGCCATCCCTATCTTAGGCTTTCTCAGGATTGAAGAGGTTGAAAATGTGGCATGAAGGACTAAATTAAATCCAGAAATATATGCCTCCAGTACTAGCCCATCATCTTGTACAACATTTTCTTTTCTTTTAATAGACTATATTTGCATTAGTGTATTTTATTTTTATGTTACCTAAATTTTTCTTGTTTTGTATCTCCCTTCTCCTTCCCCTCTCAGAGTGTCATGTCATATAACAAGTCATATTTATTAAAGAAAATGATCAGGAAAGGAAAAAAAACCTCAGCAAATCAATCAATACTTGAAATGGTCTGAAAAATATATATGCATATGTTCCATACTTATAGGCTTTCTACCTCTCTAACAGCATTTTTCTTTTTTTTTTATGGCAGAATTGGGGTTAAGTAACTTGCTCAAGGTTACATGGCTAGTCATTATTTGTGTGTGGGTGCTCATTTTCTGAGCCAGATTCGATTTCAGGTCATCCCAACTCCGAGACCGGCGCTTTACTCACTGCGCACCTAGCTGCCCCCTTTTAGGGCAATTGGGGTTAAGTAACTTGCCAAGGTCACACGGCTAGGTTTTTTTGTTTGTGTGAGTTAAGTGTCTGAGGCCAGATCCTAACTCAGGTCCTTCCTGACTCAGGGCGGCCTCTACTGCACTGCACCACCTAGCTGCCCCTCTAATACATTTTTCAATCTAGGTTGCCCCTATCTCTCTTTTATTTTTCTTGTTTTTTTTTTTTTGCTTTTGAGGCAATTGGGGTTAAGTAACTTGCCCAAGGTCACACGGCTAGGTTTTTTTTTTTTTTTGTTTGTGTGTGCGTTAAGTGTCTGAGGCCAGATCTGAACTCAGGTCCTTCTGACTCCAGGGCCGACACTCTACTCACTGCGCCACCTAGCCGCCCCGTCTCTTTTTATTTTTAACTGGCTAGGGATAAATATCATTTACCAACATTTTCTGAACCTTATAAGGGTATTTATGAAACTTAAATGCATCTTTTTTTAATCTCATTGAGAAGGTAAAGGCATAACACACCATTTAACATCAAGGAACAGCACTATATATTATTTTTGAACTTAAATGAAGTCTTTGACATTTTCCTAAGAAAGTTCCACAGGATGACATTGGCCTTTATTTGTTTAACCCAAGAGTGATTTTTATTCAGTTTTTGTAAAGCTGAATGAGAAATCAAATTTAACTATTAATTCTATAATTCTTTCCACCCCATTCTAGGCTAAAAAGTCTCATAGAATGTTAATCAGAGCTGCAAGGAATTGTAAAGATCACCTGGTCACTTCTTATATACATTTGGCTTTGTTTCTAGGAGGAATTATTCAGTTAACCTGGGGACATCTCTTCAGACCAGTCAGAAGCATGGGGAAAGGTATTTGATAATCCCTTGCTGTAGCTTTAAGAAGAGTATAAAACCATGTTCTGTCTTTGTTGGTTGATATGATTGAAGTGATGTCTGCAAATCACAAATTGGAAGATTTGAACAAATGCCCTTTAACAGGCTTAGCTCAGTTCGACAGGATGATAACTCTATTTCTCACTTAGAACACACTTACCAGAAGGCCAGTGGCTTTCACTGAAAGTCTGGGTAAATCTTGTTATTTCTCTGCTAATGATCCCAATAGCTTGGGCTCTCTCTTGGGTTTTGCCAGGCCAGGAGTGCGTCATTTTCCAGTGTGGCTTTCTTAAGACGTGGGCCATTTTTTGTAGGGTGACAGTTTTGGGGTAGGTGGAAATATGAATTCAGTTCATGTTGTAGAGTGTGTGACAGTGCACAGCTACTGATACAAGAGAGGGTTTTGACAGACAAGGGTTGAGGGAGAATTCAGGAATGTTCCAGCCCTGCTTGCAAATTATATGTGAGTGTGAGTGCATTTGTGTGTGTGTGTGTGTGTGTGTGTGTGTGTGTGTGTGTGAGAGAGAGAGAGAGAGAGAGAGAGAGAGAGAGAGAGAGAGAGAGAGAGACAGTGTACAAGAGAGAATGAGTCAGAGAGACAGAGTAAGAGGGAGATAGAAAGAGACAGAGAAAGAAAGAGACTAAGCTAGAAAGACAGATATAGAAATAGAGAGGAGTAAGAAGCAGAGAGACAGACACAGAAACAGAGTGAGAGAAAAAGATAGAGAGCTAGAGAGACACAGAGAAGCAGTGCGTGTGTGTGTGTGTGTGTGTGTGTGTGTGTGTGTGTGTGTGTGAGAGAGAGAGAGAGAGAGAGAGAGAGAGAGAGACAGACAGACAGACAGACAGACAGATAGACAGAACAGAGAGAGGGGAGAGGCAGAGAGAGGAGAGAGGTGAGGACCAAGTTTTACCATCACAAATTATTAAATTATTTATTGATCAAGGAAATCTGCAACATATTTGTCCATGTAATGTCCCTGCTGCTACTAGTTTCCTCTTAGTAACCAGAAAAATATAATCAACCTTCAAACTGCTACTACAACTCCCATTCATTTATGTTGGTAAGATTCTCAGGTGTTTTCTGATCCATATCTTCCATGCCTCTGTGTTTTTTTTTTTAAACAACTGCCTGCTTCACTGCCAAACTGAATTGAAAATTAAAACTTCAGCACTCAAACTAGGCTATGACCTCAATGACCTGTCTATAGATATTAAAACTACACTAGGATGATGTTTGTGATAGGCACAATTCTTTCCTCATAAAGACACTTTCTTATTGAGATTGACTGGTGGTAAAATGTCTGTTATTCCAAGGCACCAACCAGTGCCAAATGCCTCTAAATTCTCCTGGGTGAAATTATATTGGCAGCTATAGAGAAAAGAAAAAAAAAAGATATTTTGTTTTCCCAATTTCCAGTCTCTTTCCTGTCCTCTTTTTCTAGGCTGTTTCTTTACCAGACAGCATTGGAAAGGTTGAGATTTCTTTCTAGAATTCATCTGTTGTTATTCAGTCATTTTCAATCATGCTGACTCTTTGTAACCCCATTTGATGTGTTCTTGGCAGATACTGGAGTGGTTTGTTATTTCCTTCTCCAGCTCATTTTACAGATGAAGAAACTAAGGCCAACGTGATTGACTTTCCCTGGTCACACAGATAGTAAATTTTCTGAGGCTGGATTTGAACTTGGGAAGATGAGTCTTCCTGACTTCAGTCTCTGTGCTCTATCCTTTGTGTCACCTATCTGCCTATAATCATCTCTCATTGGCTTTATACTGGTAGTTTGCAGTAAGGTTACCTAACTAGACTTTCAAATGTAAACTGTATCCCTTATACTGAGATCTCCTCTTCATTGATATACTTTTAAATTGTGTACCATTCTTTGAGGGATATATATCAAAATTCAGCCATGAAGAATAATAATTGTAATAACTGATATCGATATAGCATTTACTATGTGCCAGTTACTTTGCTAAGCACTTTAAAATATTTTCTCCTTTGATCCTCACAACAGCCCTGGGAGATAGGTATTATTATTATTCTCATTTTAAAGATGAGGAAACTGAGGCAAACATAGGTTAAATGTTTGCCCAGGGTTACACAGCTTGTAAGTGATTGAGGACAGATCTAAACTCAGGTCTTCCTGACTTTGAAACTGAAAGCAAAAGAGGACAGATTGGAAGATACTTCCATATATTTAGAAGCATGTCAAGAAAGAGATATGAAAGGCATTCTAACTATCCAAGTACTTTAAGATACTCAAATGGATCTGTGATCTTAATAATTTGGAGTTTTCCTCTTGTGATACATATACAAACCACCCACACCTGCCTATCCGATGTGACTTTTGTGAATGTCTTCACTGAAGTTCAACATGGGGAATCCATGTAATTTGAGTGAAAAGTGAGGAGAAAGATCAAAATATCAGAATTCTAAGTAGTGAATTTACTACTTATATGTTGTTTGCAAAAAAATTGTTACTTTAAATGCAAGGTGGGCTCAAAACTTGCTGTCATGTATGTTTAATAAAGAATTGAATGTAGCTAGTTAATAATAATAGCATTTATGTAATGTGTTACAGTTTGCAAAATACTTTATAAATATTTCATTTGATTGGCACAATAATCCTAGAAGTAGGTGCCCCATTTTACAAGTGAGGAAATTGAGAATAAGTGACTTGCCCAGGGTCAGCACATTTAGTGGTGTCTGAGCCCAGATTTGAACTTAGGTCCTTGATTCCAGGTCTAACAATGTATCTATCGCGACACCTAGCTAAGCAGGAGGGAAGATGATGCCACCATCTCATTTGGGTTTAGTTTTATCTCTGTGTCTCTCCCCTATTTCTTCCCCCCCCCCCCAAACCAAATTGCATGAGAGACCAGAACAGACTTGGGGATTGAAACACTGGGGTACTAATAGGGAAATAATAGAAACACCCATTTTACAGATGAGGAAACAAGGTAGAGAGGTTAAATGGCTCATCCAAAGTCACATTGCTAATGAATTCCAGAAATAAGATTTAAACTCCAGTCCTCTGACAGCAAATGTAACATGTCCCAAACCATATTTTTGTGTTTACTTTGGTAAGTTTTTGCGACTTGGTTGATTAGTATGTTAAAGAACTTGCCCAATTCTGGAGTTTTAAAGGAAAGGATAAAATTTCCTGACATTATTGATGAATTAATTTTTTTATGTTGGAATATGTTCAGTTTTGTGAGATAGGTGATTTGAATAGCAAGTCAATTCCTCTAATTTTTTTGGTATATTGTTTTCTAGTTTCTTCTTTTGTCCTTGAAGGCTCCTATTCTTTTACCTATGAGGCATTGCCATAGAGACCTCAGACTCTGGAAATTGAAAGAAAATTTTGCCCCAGAATTCACCAGTTTAGTGATTTCTTTTTGAATTTGTGTTTAGAGGCTGAATAGAAGAAGCAGGCTCATCTTCCATCTTGTGTGTCAAAAAGGAGCAAGGAAATTAGGCAAGATCCTGCTGTGCATTTTTTCTCTGGGAACATATGGCTTCCTTCCTGTTTTGGACAATGTAGATCAGAAATTGAAGGATGACCTCATGCTCAGATGAAAACTGATGAGGTGTTTTGTTAAGACTACAGAGAAGCTAGAGACAACTTTCCTCTCCCCTCCTCAACTATTAAAATGGGCTTAGCTCAAGGCACATGTTTCCAGTCACAATTTTTTTCCTTGTTTTTTCCTTTGAGGGAGGTTGGAAGATAGGGAAAGAAACTAATTCTATTCCTCATCACAGGCAGATCAGGTAACCGATTCCTTAGAAATACTTGGTTCTTTAATTACTTAACATTACAGTTATTACTCATGAATCTGATCTCATTTCTATAAAACAAAATCAGGTAGCTGCCAAACCATTGTTCATTTATGAAAAATAATGGCAATAGGTAGAAATTTGAAAAGAAATGTTCATTTTTTTAGAGGGATGGAAGATATATTCTCAACATAACTAAGTCTTTGGAGGCTAAAGTGAACCTGGTTAGCTTCAATGAGTGCTATTACTCCAAAACCACCTATTATAAGTGAATTTATATTAAAAGAACACCCTGGGATCATCATGTACTACATAAGTCAAATACATATGAGTCAAATCGATGATCTTTGATTTCTGAATTTCTTTCTCCTACTTGCTTCCCACTGATTCTTTGACAATGAAACTCTACAATTTGTAGACAAATTTTTGGGCAATTCAAACTCCAGATTCTTCCCTACTGGTAGCTTGTAGATACAATTGATTTATACTCTATTCTTTGTTTCTAATATTTCCAGGATGTATTTACAACTGTAAAGCCAAGCATGGGCAGCTTTCCAGAGGACTACAGCTGTGAAGAGCTTTCAAGATTCTGATTACATAGTATAGTGGGCCCTCTATTTATTTGGTAACACATCAGAGTAAAACATTTACAGAAAATCAAGGTGCAGCATTCACAATGTTACAACTTATCAAAGAAAATCAAAATATAGCATTCACCATGTCACAACTCAACAACTTATCACTAAAATGGGCACATAGTTTTCACCAAAGTGGTCACATAGTTTTCAACAAAGTACAATCATTTATTAACTCAGTCATTCAATCATCCTTAAGGAGGTTGCCTCCTTAAGGATCACAAAGTACAAAAGTCAAAGCTCTCCACTCATGGGGTGCAATTAAATTACAACTTCAACAGTCATTACTCAGTACCCTCTTAAGGGGTAGTGGAAAGAACAAAAGCCATCCACCTCTAGGTCACAAGTAAACTATAATTTCATCAGAGGTCTTTTCATCTTCACTTGGGGCAGGCTTTCAGCTTCTATGGTTCCTCTTCCATGGTCCCAGCTCCCACTCAAATCTAACCAACTGCTACCTGAGTTCAAAGGCAGACAGCTCCCAGCTCCTTGTCCAGCTCTCTATGCAGTTCTTGCTCCACATTGGAGCTCATAATGTCCAGTCCACCTCAAATCCTTCACAGTCTCTCTCCCTGGGAAGACAAGGCTTAACAAAGCCACAAGAATATCCATAAACATTAACAAAGCCACAACAACATTTGTACAAAATACTGGCACCACATTCATGCTTCCTTAGTCATCAGCAGCTCCAGCTGGCCCTTGAATGTCTTGCCACCACAAGTCCGAGTTCTGTGTCAGTTCTCAGTTCTCAGTTCAGTCTTCAGTAGTAGCAATCCTGCCTCCAGATGCTCGCTGAGAGAAATTATTTCTCTCTCTCTTCCTCCCCATCTCTGTCTTTCCCTCCCTCTCTGTCTCTTTGTATCTCCATCTCTCTCTCTTCCTCTCTCTCTCCCCCTCTCTCTGCCTCTTTTTCTGTCTCTCTGTCTCTGTCTGTCTGTCTGTCCGTCTCTTTCTCCCTAGCACCAGCTTCCCTGACTCCATGATGCTTACCCCAGGAAATTCTGACTGTCCAGGTTGTGCTTTTCCTGAAATACAGTATAGCTCCTCCCTGTTCAGCCCTCCTTTATGTCAGCAACAGGAGATCATACCTTCTGTTTCTTTAACAGAGGCTTAATTTGAAACTAGATGCTAAGTGCCTCTTAGCTTGGCAATACAAAAGGATCTTCAAATTTCATTACTATTGCAACAACATGTATATAACTGAAAGGTTAATTTTTCATTCTCATGTACTATTTTCTTATTGCTAGAGTCCAGTATTCTTCTGTGAAAGTGTTGGTAAACTTGGGGACATAGTATAAAATAGAAGACTTGTAGATTTTCAAACACATTTTCATTTGTTCATACTCATTAATGACGATAATCAGGGTAGACATTTCTACTTAAAAGTAGCTTTTGGGATATAAGCGTAAATAAAAATCATGATTCATTAAATTGTAAGTGTCTATAATGTTTATAATGCTACAACATTAGCCTATGCTCTAATACATTATCATATATATATATATATATATTATGGAAGTGTTCTCCATTTTAGTCCATGAGAGGCTAAATAACTTCTGAGACCTATCCAGACAGTTAATGGAGAGTTTAACTCCTAACTTTTCAGCAGTATAGTAGGGATATCCCAAACCAGTGCTATCAAATTAAAAAAGGTGGCATATTGACTTAGAAGACCACAAATTAACATTACCTAGGCTATAAGTTAGATTATAATCTATATAATTATTGATTGTGATTTATTGTATTTTTGTTTACTTTGTAAAGCATTTTTTACTTGATTCCTTTTTTTGGGAGTGTTGCCAGTGGCCTCCCTTGGTTACATATTTGACACCTTAAATCATCAGCCCTAAATCATCAGCTTTTTAACTGCAAAAATAAAGGTAAAACCCAGAAAGTAGAACAGTAATAATGTTAATGCCAAAACATTAATAATATCACAACTAGTTTCCCCAACTCTAAGTCTGTTGTCCTTCAGC
The DNA here is from genome assembly GCA_011680675.1 of Gymnobelideus leadbeateri. NCBI lineage: Eukaryota > Metazoa > Chordata > Mammalia > Diprotodontia > Petauridae > Gymnobelideus > Gymnobelideus leadbeateri. The sequence continues at coordinate 116,552 of WOXC01005908.1, read as the reverse complement.
ATTTTTTAAAAGACATAAGAAAAACCTTTGGATACAAGCTGTTGGAGAGTTGGATTTATTTCTTGTAGTTAAAAAAGCTTCAGACAATCTCTCTTTCAATAAGGTGACACTAAATTCACCAGAAGCTCAGTAATAATTTCAATGTTGTGGACATCAATCCATAGAAAATTATATTTAATGAAATGAAAAACAATACTGACCCAGAATGTTCTTATTGACATGAATGCAGAAGAATTCATTCAATGTGGAATATGCATTTCTTTATCACTATAATAAGTCTTAGAGAGATTTATTCTTTATCAATGCATTTATCATTTCTTTCACAATACTGAATTGTTAGAGAATATTTGTAGCACATTTTCATGATGAGAATTCATTTTTGCTTTCCCCCCACCCCAAATTCACCATTAAAAAATATTCTAGAAACTGAGACTATTGCTCTAAGGCTACATGGAGCAACATCTTGTTGAAGGTCAGATTTTTGACCTTTATCCTCCAATTATTGAACATGTACTTTGCTCCACAAATGCACCAATATATATCAGAATTACAACATTGCAACTAGATGTAGAATATTATTTTACTCTGCAAATGAGAGGCATTCTGTGTATTTAGTGAGAATGAAGGTCAACAGCTTAAGAATAAGGATTAAACATCAGCATTCCAGAACTTTAAAGTCAAGGGTAATTAACAAGATTTGCTGTGAAGTATTTTAATATTTATGTAACTGTTATAAAGCACAGTGCATTTGGAAACCACAAAGGCTTAATCTAATTAAAATATCCTGGACCATAGTTAGTGATCTATAAAGAGATTCCACTAAATCTCTTTAATTTTTTTTGTATTGGGTTTTCAATATTACTTCTGATTTATTTTGGAAAGTTAACCAATTGTTCATTAAGCCCAAACCTTCAGTTTTCCTACACTTAATGAAAGCAAAATCAAATGATGACTACTCAATTTAATTTTGTGTCTATTTTAAAGATGGTTGAATATTGAACTAAATAAATGAATTTTCCTTTAAATTTACTTCTGATAAATAGAAAGAGTTCCACAGATTTCCTTTATTTATTTATTCATTTTTTTGTAGGGCAATTGGGGTTAAGTAACTTGCCCAAGGCCACATGGCTAGGTTTTTATTTGTGTGTGTGTTAAGTGTCTGAGGCCAGATCCAACTTAGGTCCTTCTGACTCCAGGGCCGAGGCTCTATTCACTGCGCCACCTAGCCACCCCTTAGATTTCCTTTATTATCTTGTTTTTATGTTTGGGTTTCTATCTACTTTTAAATTATATTCATTTCCTATACTTCACAAGCAACCAATCAATAAACTTTTATTAAGTACCTATTATGTGTCAGGCACAATGCTAAAAATCAGGGATACAAAAAAGAGGCAAAAGACAGTCCTTGGCTTCAAGGGGCTATGTATATTTGTTACAACTAAAGGTTAAAAACCCACTTGCTGGGGCGGCTAGGTGGCGCAGTGAATAGAGCGCCGGCCCTGGAATCAGAAGGTTCTGAGTTCGGAGCCGGCCTCCGACACTTAATCCGCACAAACAAAAACCTAGCCGTGTAACCTTGGGCAAGTTACTTAACCCCAATTGCCCTAAAAGGGCGGCTAGGTGGCGCAGTGAGTAAGAGCGCAAGCCTCGGAGTTTGGATGACCCGAGATCAGATCCGGCCTCAGAAAATGAGCACCCACGCATAAATCAAATGACTAGCCGTGTAACCTTGAGCAAGTTACTTAACCCCAATTGCTTAAAAAAAAAAAAAAATGAAAAAAAATTAAAAAAAAAACCCACTTGCCCTTTGTAGCAATGAATAAATTCATTAATTTACTTCCTTTTTTGCATTTCCTTTGTCAATAATAATAATTGTTATTTTTTAAAATGTCCTATCTTTGGTAATTGCTGGCTGTCAATAAGTGAAAATACATTTAAACTTTGCAAGTATATTTGAATTTCAGACATTTTGTATTTTAACAAAGTTCTTTGCAAATAAGTTTTTGTCAAATGAATGAGTTTCACTGATTCAACATTTTTCTTTTCTTTTTCTTTCTTTCTTTTTTTTGAGGGCAATTGGGGTTAAGTAACTTGCCCAAGGTCACATGGCTAGGTTTTTGTTTGTGTGTGTGTTAAGTGTCTGAGACCAGATCCGAACTCAGGTCCTTCTGACTCCAGGGCTGATGCTCTACTCATTGTGCCATCTAGCCACCCCTCAATCAACATTTTTCACTGTTGCATTCAAAACTATAGTCTCACAGCAAGATGTTGAAATGAAAGGTGACAAATAAGCCAAATCCCCTATATCATTTCACAACAAAAGCAAATGTGCCAAAGAACTCTACAGAAAAACAAAGATTGAAAAAAAGTGAATAAACAAAAAAAGGTCTTAGAAAGAATGCAAGGAGATCTCTCCAAAGGAAAGAACAGAACTTAAAATCTCAATAAGACATAGAAAGGTCTAGAATCTGTAAGAATGGAAAACCATTATTAAAGGAAGAAAATAAGATGGAACATAAAATGACTCCATGGGAGATAATGAAATCACCAAATAAAATCATATAGAGGGAGAAGAGAAGAAGGTTCAGAACAAAACTTTGGGGGATAATTACAGTTAATATACATAACTCTGATGAAGTTCCAGGAGTTAATTAGGTAAGAGAGAGACTCGTCAGACCTACAGTTTAGGAACTGATAGCATGGAAAATTACTGGAGAATCTTACTAAATCAGGATGTTCTTTGAGATGCTGAATAGTCTAAGTGGAAATTTAAAAAAAAGTAGGAATAAAAGAAGAAACAACAGAGCAATTTTTAAAATGGTACAATAGGAAGAAGGGTTGAAATTTCCTCATTCCAGAATAACAAAATTTGGACATGTTCAATTTAAGATGCCTACAGAGCATCCATTTTGAAATGCCCAATAGCTAGTAAAAGATGCAAGACTGGAACATAGGAAAGAGACTAGGTTAGATATACAGATTTGGGAATAATTTGCATAGAGATGATAATTAAATGTATGGGAGCTAAAGAGTTCACTGAATAAGAGAATATATATAGAGAAGAGGGTTTAAGTCAGAGTAACAAGGTAGCACAATGGATAGAGAACTGGGTCTAGAGTCAGGAAAGATCTGGGTTCAAATGTGACCTTAGACACAAACTATATCACCCTGGGCAAGTTACTTAACCTCTGTCTGTCTTAGTTTTCTCAACTGTAAAATAGGGCTATCAATAGTACCTACCTCATAGGGTTGTTGTAAGAATCAAATGAGAAGGGGCAGCTAGGTGGTGCAGTGAGTAGAGTGCTGGCCCTGGAGTCAGAAGGACCTGAGTTTGGATCCGGCCTCAGACACTTAACAGACACAAACAAAAAAAACCTAGCTGTGTGACCTTGGGCAAGTTACTTAACCCCAATTGCCCTCCAAAAAGCAAAAAAAAAAAAAAGAATCAAATGAGATAAAAATTTGTAAAATGCTTAATACAATATCTGGCACATAATAGGTACTTAATAAATACTTGCTTTCTTCCCTTCCCCTCTCCAGCCTGTGGGAGGCACCCACAGTTAGGACAACAATCTAGCAAAGGAGACTGAGGAGTTATCAGAAGATGGGAGGAGAATGGAGAGAGTAGAGAGAGCATCATTATGAAAGCTCAATAAGGAGAGACTAGGAGAAGGAAGAGGTCAACAATGTCAAAAGCAGCAGAGCTGTCAGGAAGGATGAGGACTGATAAAAGGCTCTAGGATTTAGCAACTGAAAGAAAGATCACCAGTAATTTTGGAGAGAGCAGTTTTAATTGAATTATAAGGCTCTAGGCAAATTATAAAGAATTGAGAAGTGACAGGAGAGGAAGTGCAGACAATAGCCATAGTTAGTTTTTCTCAAGTGTTAATTGTTGGACACTACTCCACATTACCCTTCCCTTCATTGTTTGTAAAGCAGGCAACTCAACCTTCCCTTTCCTTCACTGATTTGTAAAGCAGAGAACTCCACCTTCCTCTCCCTTAATTGATCTGTAAACAGGCAGGACCCCCACCCTTCCTTTCTCTTGATTGATCTGTGGGTGGGAGTCCCAGCCTAGGGTTTCTTGCTGGTGGGAAATTCAAATGTATACTGACCAATCACGGATTGTAGTTTCAAATGTACACTGACCAATCACTGCAGTTTCAGCTTACATCACTGTAATTTCAGTTTACATAACCTGGCTATGGAACCTCTATAAAACCGGCACAATGTCTGTGCCAAAGCACTCTCTGATTTGGGCATGTACCCTGACAGTCCCGCGGTAATAAAATCCACTTTTAAAACTTAATCTTGGGGATCTTATTGCTTTTATTGGGGTACAACATTAATGAACATTTATTAAGCACCTACTATGTTCCAGGCACTTTGCTTAAGTGCTAAAGATACAAAGACAGGTAAGAGATAACGACTCTCCTCAAGGAATTCACAGTCTAAAAGGGGATACAATATGCAAATAACTACGTACAAATAAGCTATAGACAGGATAATTGGAAATAATAAACTGAAGGAAGGCACTAGAATCAAGAAGGACTAGGAATTCTCCTATGGAAAACAGGATTTTACCTGGGATGTAAAGAAAGCCAGGGAAGCCAGGAGGTGATGAGGAGGCAGAGTATTCCAGGCAGAGGGGATAAGCAATGATAACTGGGAGAGGAAATGTTTTGTTTGAGGAATGGCAAGGTCAGTGTCATTGGGTTGAAGAGTATGTAGAGTGAAGTGGAATGGACAGGGGTAGGGTCTAAGAAGACTGGAAAGTTGAGTGGGGAGGGTTAGGTTTGAACACCAGAGGATTTTCTATTTGATTCTGAAGATTATAGGAACCACTGAAGGTTATTGAGTGGGGAGAGTGACATGGTCAGATTTGTACCTTAGGAAGGTCATTTTGACAGCTCAGTGGAGTATAAACTGGGGTGGAGGAGAAACTTATGGAAGGAAATGGAGGAATAAGAGAAGATAATAGCTAAAAGTAATAGGAGGGGATAGTGAGAGTTTTTTCATGATGGCATGTGTGTAGGCAGCAGGGAACAAGCCACTGTATTAAGAGGGTCTGAAGGTAAGAGAGAAGGGTAATTCTGCAAGAGAAGACAGGAGTAGAAAGGTAGCAAGGGCACATGTAAAGGGGATGGTCTTCTTTTTAGAGACTGAAATAAAGGAGGAGAAGAGTGGGAAATGGTATCAAGAACTTTTGAAAAATAGAGAGCAGAGAATGTGAAACTTGTGGCAAATAGACTCTCTTTTTCTTAAGGAAGTAGGAAGAAAAGTTCTCAATGGTTATGATGACAGCAGGGAGTGGTATGGGAATCCTGAAAAGAGAAGATTTGGAATATTTCTGTGGGGAATGGGATACACTCAATTCCATAGGAGTTTAAGGATTATCTTGCTGTGGTGGTGGCCCATATTAGGTGAGATAAAGGAACTTTTTATTTTTTTCTTGTTTAACAAATGCTTTATTAACTTCTGGTTTACATCATTCATTTCCACCAGATTTTGAGTTACAAGTTTTTCCCCATTTTTTTCCCTACCCACCACCCCAGAATAGCAGTCCCACTAGATATCTCCTCATCCAATCTGCTCTCTCCCATATCTTCTCCCATACCCCCTTCGGCTTTGCCATTAGGGCAAGGTGAATCTCTGAACCCCAATACCTGAACATTTTATCTCCCAATTACATGCAGAATAGTATTAATAATAGTATTTATATACATTTGAAACATTTAATTTTAAGACTTCGAATTTCAGATTCCTTCCTCCCTTGTCACCCACTCCCTCTGGGAAGATAAGCAATTCAGTATGTGTTGTACATGTATAGCTATGCAAAATATTACCATAGTAGATATATTGTAAAAGACTGTTTATATTTCCCTCCCATCCATCCCATCCCCCACCTGGTCCATTCCCTACTTTGATCCTGTCCCTCTTCGAAAATGGGTACTTCCAACCTCCCCTCCCTCTAAAATGCCCTCCCCTCCATCATCCCTCCTCTCATCTCCCTCCCCCCTACTCTCCTGTAGGGTGAGATATCCCATTTAGTATGTATGTGATTCTCTCTCTGAACCAAATTCAATGAGAATAAGGTTTTGCCTTTTTGCCTTCCTGTTCTTCCCCTCCCCAGCAACTACTTCCCATTGCCTCTTCTACATGAGATAGTTTACCCCACCCTGTCTCTCCCCATCTCCTCTTGTCACTTTCCTTTCTCACCTCTTAACTTCACCCCTTAAGTATCATCCCTTCCCACCAAATTCAACCTGTTCCCTCTATCCATGTATACCTGTAAACATATAATACACACATTCACATATGTATTTGTATGTCCATATATCCTTCTTCAATTATTTTCATAATGAGAAAGTTTTCATCAGACACAGTTATTGTTTTTCTGTGTAGGAATGTTAATAGTTCAACTTTGATAAGTTCCTTTTGATTTCTTTTCCCTGTTTACCTTCTCAAACATCTCTTGCTTCTTGTGTCTGAATGTCAAATTTTCTATTCAACTCTGGTTTTTTCCTCAAGAATGCTTGAAAGTCCTCTATTCCACTGAATGACCATATTTTCCCCTAAAACAAGATACTCAGTTTTGCTGGGTAGGTGACCCTTGGCTTCAATCCCAGCTCTTTTGCCCTCTGGAATATCATATTCCATGCCCTTCAATCCCTCAGTGTAGAAGCTGCCAGGTCCTGGGCTATTCTGATTGTGTTTCCACAATATTGAAATTGTTTCTTCCTGGCTGCTTGTAGTATTTTCTCCTTGATCTGGGAATTCTGGAACCTGGCTATAATATTTCTAGGAGTTTTCTTTTTGGGATCTTTTCCAGGAGGTGATTGGTGGATTCTTTCAACCTCTATTTTGCCTTCTGGGTCTAAAACATCAGGGCAATTTTCCTTGAGAATTTCTTGAAGGATGATTTCTAGGTTCTTTCTTTGATCATGGCTTTCAGGTAGTCCAATAATTTTAAATTATCTCTCCTGGATCTATTTTCCAGGTCAGTGGTTTTTCCCATGAGATATTTCACATTGCCTTCTATTCTTTCATTTGTTTGGATCTGTTTAACAGCATCTTGATTTCTCATAAAGTCACTAGCTTCCATTTGCTCCAGTCTAACTCTGAAGGAATGAATCTACTCAGTGAGCTTTTGAGATTCTTTTTCCATCTGGCAAATTTGACTTTTTAAGGCATTCTTCTCCTCATTGCCTTTCTGAGCCTCTTTTGCCATTTGAGTTAGTCTATTTTTTAAGGTGTTATTTTCCTCAGTCAGGCTGTTGACTGTCATTTCATACTTTTCTTGCATCTTTTTCATTTCTCTTCCCAAATTTTCCCCCACTTCTCTTATCTGCTTCTTAAGGTCCTCTATGGCCTGTAGCCAGCTTGTATTATCATTTGGGGCTTTTGGTGCAGGAGTTCTGACCTCACAGTCCTCTTCCTGTTCCATGCTTTGATCCTCTTTGCCCCCAGAATAGGAGCCTAAAGTTGCATTTTTCTGTTTATTTTGTTTCCTTTGCCTGGGCATATTGCCACTTAATTACTTGATTTTTTGGGCTTGTTGCCATAGTAGGACTTTGCCACCAGACAGGAGAGCTTCTGTCCCAAATGTGGGGTCTTCACAACTTCCGGAGGTTGGGTGGCCTCTGTAAAGCCTCCACATGCTCTGGCAAGCTGGATACCCACCCCAAACCTCAACCCCAGACCACAATCCAGATCCAAGCAGGTTAAAGCAAGGGCAATTAGCCCCCAGACTGATTGCTGGATCTCTCTACAGTTTGCAGACCAGGAGCTGGAGCTGCCATTGACCCTGCAAAATGGCCTCTGTGCCGCATTTCCTCAGCAGCTTTTCGCCCCCAGGGGAGGAAGCCGATGTGTTCCCCAAATACTGGTCACAAAGTCCACAGGGCACTAACCTCTCACTTTGTCCTAGGCATATCTGTGCGGATTGTTCTGGAATCACCACAGCTGCTGGTGTTCTGGGGTTCCTCCAGCTGGCTGCTGGCCTGGTCACCCTGAGGCTAAAACCGTGGCTCACACGGGCCTGGGCTCGGCTTCCAGAGTGCTGCACTGTCCATTCCCAGCTTGCTGTGCTGCCCAAGTGCTGTGCTGGCCGCTCCCTGCAGGGCGGCTGCGCTGTCCTCAGCAGGAGGTTAGCTTCTCTGTGTCATTTTGTGGGTGCTAGGGCTCCAGAAGTTGTTCAGATTCCCCTTTCACATTGTTTAGAGGTGGTGTGGGGCAGAGCACCTTGGAAGTGCTGTTTCTACTCCGCCATCTTGGCACCGCCCCCCATAAAGGAACTTTTTAATGGATCTAGTTAGCCAGGTTGAATGACATCCTCCAACTCTTTCTAGAATATTAGCAGGAGAAGAGGAGGCAGATCCTCTATTGATAAAAGATCCTTCTATGATATGGATTATAGTTCTTTTACATTCTTGGATTCTTTTCTGGACTCATTCTTGCTTGTCAATGCTCCTCTCAAAATGGGATTCTAAGAACAGAACATGATACTCTATATGTGATTTGACTATCACAAAGTGCCATAGGAATACCAGTCTTTTGTTCTGGATCCTATTTCTGTATTAATGCAATTAAGATTGCAATAGCATTTTTTCACAGCTACAACATTCTTTTGACCAACATTGAACTTACAGTCTACTAAAACCCTCAGATATATTTTTATTTGTTGACTAATTATATCTTCCTTTTTCTACACTTGCCAGTAAGTAAGCATTAAGTGCCTACTATGTGCCAGGAATTCTACTAAGTGCTTTTCCAGTTGACTTTGTGAACTTGAACAGAAGATTTTACATTTATTCCCACTACATTTTAAATTGGATTTGACCTACCCCTCTATTCTATAAATACAAAATTTATGTGTATAAATTATGTATAAAATCTTTATTTATCCCAATTAAGTCAGTCACCAAATCTTTCCCAGATGCACATTACCTTCAGATTTGATAAGCAAGCCATCTATGTCTTTATCTTTGTCAACAACATTAATGTAGAATAGAATAGGGCCAAAATTACAGTTCCCAGCTCTGTGGTCTCCCTCAAGGCTAACCTTGATGCATCATTTCAAGATCTTTTGAGTAATGTAATTCAAATAGTTCTGAATTCACCTAACTATATTGTCATCCAGCCCACACTCCTCTGTGAAGTCCATAAGAATTTCATTAGGAGCTTTGTTAAATGCCTTACTGAAATCCAGATAGATGATATATGTAGCATTCCCCTCAACTATCATTCTATTAAAGAAGTCAAAACAGGAAATGAGGTTAATCTGGCATGGCTTGTTCTTAGTGAACTCACAGTGGTTCTTAGTGATTATTTCTTCCTTTCCTAAGTGTTTAAAAACTCTCTCTGCAATAAACAGTTCTAGAATTTCTTCAGGAACTAAATGTCAAACCTAACTTGGATATGTAGCTTATGGAATTTAACTTTCCCTTTTGAAAATCTGGGACAATATTTGTTCATTTTTAGTCTTTGAGCATTTATTTTTCCTCCCTATGATTTCCCTTAGGTCACTGAGTGGTTCAGAGATCACACTTTAGAGTTATTTTAAGTAACATGGATCTGGATATTTGTTCTAGCTTAAGAGTTGAGATAGCCGATCTGAGTTTCATCTGGCCTAGAGACTCTGATTGGCCAGAACTGGTAAAATTTATCAGTAGGAGAAAAATGACATGAAGAAATTCAACATAAGGATAGAACCAAATTTTGAGTCCTGTTTTCCATGAAACAGGATCATATTGTGGATGGAAGCCAGAAATTGAATGTGGGAAGGGACAATTTGGGAGGAATTCAGAAATCAGAGTAGGAAAAAGACTCAAAGGCTAAAGGAATATAAGAAAGATATGAATAGAAGGACTCAAGGAGGAGTAGGAGGACTCAATGAGAAGGTAGACAACAAGCCAAATTAAGTCAAGAGCATTTATTATGCTCTTACTATTTACCAAGTGTTTTACTAAGCCCTGAATACCAATACTACAAATAAAAGCAAAAGGAAAGACAGTCCTTGTCCTCTAGCTGAACTAAAAAGTAGGAGAGGAGGGAGAGGAGGTATCCACACTAGAGCATGGTGGAGAAAGTTTAGAGTCAGGAATGGATCCCATAGAGAAATGAAGGAGTTAACATGGCTGTCCTGGGTGCTTTCCTTAAAACTGAGCTCCCTGAGGAAGGATCCCCAAAGGTTAGTGATCCTTCAGGGTGCAAAGGATGCTGAGGGATGATGGAGAAGGACAAGGCAAGTAGTACAGGTTGGTAAGACAAAGTAAGAGAGATGGGGCATTGAATGTACCTCAAAAGATGATACATTATAGAGGAGGAAAATAACAACTCTAGGATTTACCATAAAAATGGTAAATAGTAGCTCTGCTGAGGAGTTACTAGCAAAAACAAGAAGGACTGAAGATTTACCTTCTAGCAAGTATGGAGAGAAGATCATACCTACTTAAGTCTTATTGTCTTTTTTGATGGAGTAACTAGATGGGTAGATCATGAGAATTCGGTAGATAAAATTTATCTAGGTTTGTCTCATTCTAGTCCTGTGCAAAAGACACAGATAGGGGCTAGATGACAATACAATTAGGTAGAATTAATCTTGGATGCAAAGAGTCCAGATATTGATGGTTTAAGGTTAGCTTGGAAGATGGCCTTTAGGGAAGTGCCCCAGGAATTTGTGCCTTAATTTTTAACTGGATGAAAGGCATAGGTATTTTGCATTTCAGATTTTCCTATGACAGGAAGTTGGGAGAGAGCGCTCAGGTACTGGACAACAATCAAGATTCAAAATTATTTTGACAGGCTGTAACGTTGTGCTGAATCTTATAATGTGAAACTTAGAATAAATGTAAAGTCTTATACTTAGGTTAAAAAAAATCAACCTCCCACATACAACAAAGTGGGGAAGGTTTGACCAAATGGCAGTTTGTCTGAAAAGACTTTGCGGGTTTTATTAGAATGTAGAAACCACTATGATAGTAATTGCAAAGCAATTACAGTGTCTGGCATGTAGTATGTGCTATAAAAATGCTTATTTTCATTACCTATTTTCAATAGGAGCCAACTATATAAATAAGATAATGAGATAATATTTGTAGCACAGTGCCTGGCACACAGTAGGTGCTTAATAAATGCCTAAAAAAAAAAGCTAAGGTTATATTAGTTTGCATTAAGAGAGGCTCAGTGAATAGGCCTAAAAATGTCAGTGTCCTCCGGCATTTGCATTGTTTAGATCTTGTCTGTAGTATTGTTTTTGTTTCTGGGTGTCACACTTTAGAAAGGACACCTATAAACAGGAGAGCATTAGGAGGTGGGAAACCAGTCTGCAGTTTATGACATGTGAAGAATGGTTGAAGGAACCAGGGATATTTAGTCTGGACAGGAGAAAGTATCCAGGGGAGGAGGGAATGCGATAGTTCAAATTAGAGTTTAGAGGTTTTACTGGTATTTCCGATCATTTACAACAAATGCTTTCTAATTGAGTGATTATCTATCAGGAAATTATCAGGAAATAAAGAGGTGCCAGATACAAAACTTATATATCTGAAATTAAATTTATTAGGATGGAATTTTCAGCTTATTCTTGGTTTTGAAAAGGAGGAACATGGTTGCTAAGGTTCTAAGGTGCTTGCAGTTCAGGGCATGATTTTTCTGGGTTCAGAGAGGGGTCTCTGGCTTTGGTCATACTGTGGATCCCTACTATGTGTGTTCACAGTTGGGATACAGTGGCTCAAAGTTCACAGCAGTCCAAAGGTGGGACTTTGGTCTTCCCTTATTCACAGAAAAGTCTCTTGTTTTTTCACCTGAACTATGAAATTCCTGTTAGGTTTCCTTCCTTCCAAGATCTGTACGATGTGGGGATTCTGAAACCAAACTACAAATTTAACTTTGCAGCAGTCCTTGGGGGAGATCTGTGAAAAGACATTCTTAGCTTCTCAGAGACCCCAGGGTGGTAGGATTTTTTTTTTTAATATGGGTTCTTTATCAGTTTGCAGCTTTTGTAAAACAATGGGAATAGACAGAGGTCAGAGCAATCTCAGGAATTTAATGTTTATGATGAATAAGAAGCCTCTAGGAACAACAACAAATACCCGGAATATAAAGAAACACATACACATACATATGCTATCTTCTTCTAATACAGTATCGAGTTTTTCCTGATGAAAATAATAGAAATAATAAACTGTCATTGTGTACAAAGGAGGCAGGTAGGTGGAGCTCTAGGCCTGGAGTTAGAAAGATCTGAGTTCAAATGTGATCTCAGACACTCACTAACGGTGTGACCCTGGGCAAGTCATTTAACATCTGGTTGCCTTAATACACTGAAATGACAAACTACTACAGTATCTTTGCCAAGAAAACCCCACATAGAGTCATGAAAAGTCAGACTTGACTAAAAGTCTGAACAACAATATATGTACAAGGGGTATAGAAGAAACTTGTTGGTATAATACTTGCCTTGGAATCTACTTTTAATTATTGTTAGCAAAACAATTTTAAGCAAAGGGAGAAATCATTTTTGCTATGGACTTAGACAAGTTAAGCGTAAAATAAAGACTTTTTTTTTTTAACAAAGCAAACTAAGAAAACACATGAGTTTTTGATTTTTTTATTCTTACATGGATGTAAAGTAATGGGAGAGGAGGGACAATTTGTTCTTGAATTACTCAACAAATATGGGAGAAAGAAAAAAAAACACTTCTTAAAGTTAAAATGCATTTTATATACATATAGTAGGAGGTTGTATTGGAGTATTTCCCATGGAACTGGGTATGTACCCTTTGGCTCTGTGGGGAGAGACCACATATGCTCTGGTCCCTTGTTAAAGGAAATTGATGCTGGAGCTTTCTGGCTGGTCTTTTGGTTCCCATGCTAGGGGTGGAGGGTAGGTGGGGAGTGTGGTGGGGCCAGAGAGGATTAATAACTAGGGCAGGAAGAGCTGCCTACTCTGTGGACCTCAAGGAATGAGGAGAGATGATTTGTAGCCTTTTATTTGGATGCCATCTCTCTTTTGAACTTTTGATGAGTTTAGGCGTGGGATTTCTTCTTCCTTTCCTATTCCCAGCGACAGCTTTGGTGGCTATGAGGACCTGGTAATGAGAACACACAGTTCCCTAGGTGAGTCTAAAACTGGATTCTAAGTCTCTGGGTGCCCATTCTGTTTTGTGTTTCTTTTCCTGGGTGGAAGTGACAAAGAAACAAGTTTGAGAGATGGGCATTTTTTAGCCTCAGTAACAACCTCATAACTTTGAGAGCTCAGAGGTTTAAAATTCTGTGCTGGTTGCTCAGAAGAAGGTACTTCCTGCAAACTACATGCTTCTTGGAAGAGAATACTTCCATTGCCAGTAAGATGAGTCACCCTCTCAAGATTTGGACCTTGAATTTGACAGTACAGGCTGATGTGAATGTAAAATCTATTCATCAGTCCCAAAAATGTTTCTGGGGGTCTTTCTCCCCTTTTGGGCAGGTGTAGTAAGAGTAAAGGGTCTCTGTTTCACATTTTAAATATTTGTTAATCTTAATTTGTGAACCTTTTACATTTTAAGCATTTCTTTTGTGGTGGAAGAAATAAATAGCTCTCCTATACTGGATATATGTTATTTTGTACATTGAGTAGTTTTTCTAGAAGGAACCCTTTAAATCTGTGTTATTTAAGATGTTTTCCCTGGGACTCTGGGGGTAAAGACATAATGAGCCAGTGCATATGAGAAAGACCAACTGAAAATAGCCCCCAGTGCCCTTCTGGGCCCTCTTTTTTTCCTCACCAAATTGTTATTTCTATCTTTACTACATCTCTTATATACATATTCTTCTCTTTACCTACAGAATCAACACCCTAATTTACTCTATGAGATGTTTATATTTGTAAATGCCTAATTATTTAAATGTGGTCTCATACAGGGACTATATTTTTGCTTTTCTTTGGGCATCTGGCACTTAGCATAGTGGCTGCACATAAGTCTTTCAGAAAAACTTTTTATTTTCTTTTTGGAGGGGAGAAGACAGGTCAATTGGGGTTAAGTGACTTGCCTGAGGTCACACGGCTAGTAAGTAGTAAGTATCTGGGGTTGGATTTGAACTCAGGTCTTCCTGATTTGAAGACCAGTGCCACCTACCCTAGAAAAACTTATTGACTGACTGACTAATTCTCTTTCTTTGGGGTCAGGCTCCTCCAGGATTGAATACAAATCTACTTAAATCTAGAGTCAGGATTTTATGGGAAAGTGTGTCCCCTAGGCCACAGGTAACATAATATAAAAATCTCTCTGCTTCTGTCTTTTTCTCTCCCTGCAAACACATATATCTATGTGTGTTTATGTATGTGTTTTTAAACACACATCTATTCAGTGCCATTATTGATTTGCAAAAGTTAAAATAATGCAAATATATAGCACAACAAAAATCTCCCTCTGGGTTTCTTTTTTACATCTTCAAAATAAGCACTGAGACCCTTTGTGGGAAAGGATGTCCTCTATGCCACAGGTAATATCATACATACAAATACACATGTGTGTGCATTTTTAGATTTATACACACATATTCAGTGGCATTATTGATTAACAAAAGTTGGTATAATATAAGTATACAGCACAATAAAAATTCCTCTAGATTCTTTTTGAGGAGAGTGATCTCACATTTCAAAAATAAAAGTAGTCATTCTTACTAAGAGATTATTTTAGGGAGTTGAAAAGACCAATAACAACCATTTCTCTGGCAGAGTATTTTAAAGATCATGAGGGTATTGTCAGCTACTCCCTCAAGGTGATAACCTTAAATACCCGACAATTTAATATGAAAAAGAGGAAAGAAAGCAACAGCCATGTGACTGAAAGGACTGCTTTTAAAAAAAAACTTTGGTGGATCTTGAATGCAAGCTGAGGAGATTATTTTGAGAGCAGATATGATAACTTTACAGCTAGAAAATAAATGGATTAATAGTTTCCTTATTTATCACCTGAGGCATATCTTTGTGCCCCTAAATACAAATCTTAACTTCTTTCCAAGGTTGGGAATTTAGAACCATGTGTAACAATGTTCACAAGGATTATTTTAATGCTTCATATATGAGAGTGTCTTTTATCTATGAAATGAACCAGCAGGCAATTAAAAAAAATGAACAAACTAGGAAGAGGCCAAACAACACTTTGATGTTTTCAGGTATCTGAAAGAATGCCAGGTTCAAGGGGGATTAAAATTGAGTTGCTTTGCTCCTCAGGGTAAAATAGAAGCAGTGATTTGAAGAAGCAAATTTAGGCTTGATATTAGGAAAACTTCCAACAATTAGATTGATCCAAAAACACAAAATTCTGCCCCTGGAGGTAGTGGGTTCCCCTTTACTGGAGATCTTTAAGAAGAGCCCGAATGACCACTTGTCAACCATATTGCAGAGGCAATCTTGTTTGGGTATGGGTTAGACTAGGTAGCTCCCAAGGCCCCTCCCAATTCAGAGATTCTGTTATTCCGTGGTTAGGAACAGGTTTTGCCAAGTGGACAAAGCTGGGAACAGCAAGGCCAGGTTCTCACAACAAGGTTTTCAATTATCTCAGAGTTCTCACTTCAAGACTGCTCACTTAACCACCCTCTTGCTTGATGAGAAGTTGCAGGAATTCTGGAAGTTGTGACCCTATGGTCTCAAGGTAAAGTTCTGGCCATGGGAACCTCTCTTTTTGCTCTGGTCCTTGACTCACCAGACTCCTGGATGCTAAAGAACAATCCTGTCCTATGACTATTTTTAGGAAATCCAGCTTTACAGGTTCACAGGGTTTTCTTTGTCAAGCAGAATCCATACAGGGTAAACAGCAAATTCTTTTTATTGAGATAATTGGTCCTTCTATAGTGTTAGATGCTTTTTTCTTGGATATATAACTTTACATTCATAGAGTGGAGTCTGCTCTTTTCAGTCAGGATACAGGCCATCCCTGAACATCTAATTGCCTTCCAGTTAGTCGATGTGAACTTTAACAATGTCAGATTTCTAAAAAAATACCATAATGCTATTTCTTGACAGAAAAGTCTATGGAAACTGGCATGTACTTTCACATAAGTTTGAATGGACAGCTCCTTCGAGAATACTAAACATCGATGAAATTTGAATTGATTAGTTTGATAATCAGAAGAAATTTCTTTGCTCTGCTATACTTTTATGAACAAAAATCTTAAATCCACATTATAATACTTGCATCTGTATATTCTCTTAGTTTTTAAAGCATTTTGCTAATCTTATGCCATTTGTCTCATTTAGGAATTTAGTATTCCCCCTGAGCCTTAAATGCATAAGTAATGATAACTTAGTTAATATTGATACTACATGTGAGAAATAATGAATAAATGAGGGCTATAAATCTAGTAATAGTGACAGGACCTGTGTATTCATTGATGAAAGAAGCTTCTGGATTAGGAAATGCATCTACAATGTAGGTCTGCAACTTCTCTGTAATTGATCATTTTAAAGAATTGCTTAGCATACTGAGAGGCCAAAACACTTGCTGAGGGTCACACGGTCATTATGTTTCAGACATGGAACTTGAACACAGATGTTCCTATCTTCAGGGCCAGTGCTTTATCTACTCATTGTAACTTTTCACCATAGACTAAGGAGCTACTAATGCCTTTCATTTAACACATGTTTCTATAGTTTATCCTGTTCACAGAATCATAGAATTTTAAGTTAGAAGAGACTTCAGCAACCATATAGTCTAACCCAAACCTCAAAGGAATTCATTCCTATTGAATTTCTTTTTCTTAGAGCCAGTCAGTCAACAAACATTTATTAAGCTCTTGTGATATGTCAGCCCAATCAATATTTTAGCCTGTCAAGATCTTTTCAGACCCTGACTCTCATCATTCGGTGTGCTAGCTATCCCTTCTAGCATTGTGTCATCTGTAAATGTGATGAGTGTACCTTTATTCAAGTCAATAATAAAAATGTTAAATAATGTAGGACCAAACACAGATCCCTGGGGCACTCCACTGGAGGCTTTCTTCCAAATTGACATGGAATCCTTGATGGCTACTCTTTGAAACAGGCCATTTATTTAGTCAATTGATTTATACTATCAATTCTAGACCCCATTTCTTTGTCTTTTCCACAAAGATAGCATGTGATGCTTTGTCAGGTGCTTTGCTCAAATCTAGGTAAACATCTGCCCTATCCCCTTTATTCAACAACTTAAAACCTCTGTCAATAAAATGAAATGAGCCTTGGCTAGCACGACTTGCTCTTGATGAAGCAGTGTTGTCTCTTTGTGTTGACACCACTCCCTTTCTAGATGTTTCCCAATCATAGTGATTAATGATGCAGTGCAGAATTTCACCAGAAGTTGGAGTCAAGTTTACTAGCCTTGAGTTAGTAGACTCAGTTCTCTTTCTTTGTCTGAAAACTGGGACATTTGCCTCTCTTCACTCTTGTAGTACTTCTGTTTTCCATGATCTTTCAAATGTTAGTGGCAGCAGTGCAGCAATCATGGACTCTAGCTCTTTTAGTATATCAGGTTTTCATTCAGGTGACTTGAACATGAGGTATAGTTCAGGTTAGGGGACTTGAATTTATCAAAGGTAACTAGGTAGATACTACACTTGATAGAATGTTGGAATCAGGAAGACCTGAACTCAAATCTTGCTTCAGACACTTACTAGCTGTAATACCTTGGACAAGTCACATGACCTCTCTCAGTCTCAGTTTCTTTTTCTATAAAGCAGAAATAATACCACTTACCTTACAGGCTCATTGTGAGGATAAAATGAGGAAACATATATAAAGTGCTTTGCAGAGTAAATGTTCTATAAAAATGTTCTATATATAAAGCTATCATTATTATTCCCTCACTTATCAATTGTTAGTAATTTTTGACCTGTCATTTTCAGTGCAAAAGTCTTTCTCCTTTGTGGACAAAATAAGTGGAAAAAATGGTTAGTTCTGCCTTCCTTTTGTTCATCATCTTTGTCCCATCTACCCTGAGCAAAGGTTCTAACCCTTCATGATTAAAAATAAAACAATTCACAAGAAATCACTCTATTTTTTTCCAAATGGTTTATTAATTTCTGGTTTACATCATTCATTTCCACCAGATTTTGAGTTACAATTTTTCCCCCATTTTTCCCCTACCCACCACCCCAGAATAGCAGTCCCACAGAATATCCCTTCATCCAATCTGCTCTCTCCCATATCTTCTCCCATATCCCCTTCGACTTTTCCATTAAGACAAGGTGAATCTCTATGCCCCAATGCCTGCACATTTTATTTCCCAATTACATGTAAAATAGTATTAATAATAGTATTTATATATATTTGAATCATTGAATTTTAAAACTTTGAATTTCAGATCCATTCCCTTCCTCCCTTGTCACCCACTTCCACTGGGAAGATAAGCAATTCAGTATATGTTGTACATGTATTGCTATGCAAACCATTACCATAGTAGATATATTGTAAAAGACTGGCTATATTTCCCTCCCACCCATCCCACCCCCCACCTGATCCATTCCCTACTTTGATCCTGTCCCTCTTCAAAAATGGGTGCCTCCAACCTCCCCTCCGCCCAGTATGCCCTCCCCTCCATCATCCCTCCTCTCATCACCCTCCCCCCTCTCATCACCCTCTCCCCTATTCTCCTGCAGGGTGAGATATCCCGTTTAGTATGAATGTCATTCTCTCCCTGAGCCAAATTTATTGAGAATATGGTTTTGCCTTTTTGCCTTCCTGTTCTTCCCCTCCCCTGCAACCACTTCCCCTTGCCTCTTCTACATGAGATAGTTTACCCCACCCTGTCTCTCCCCATCTCCTCTTGCAACATTGCTCTCTCACCTCTTAACTTCACCACTTAAGTTTCATCCCTTCCCACCAAATTCAACGTGTGCCCTCTATCCATGTATACCTGTAAACATATGTACACACATTCACATATGTATTCATATGCCCATATACCCTTCTTCAATTATTTTCATACTGAGAAAGGTTTCATCAGTCACAGTATTGTTTTTCCATGTAAGAATGTTAATAGTTCAACTTTGATAAGTTCCTTTTGATTTCTTTTCTCTGATTACCTTCTCAGGCATCTCTTGCTTCTTGTGTCTGAATGTCAAATTTTCTATTCAACTCTGGTTTTTTCCTCAAGAATGCTTGAAAGTCCTCTATTACACTGAATGACCATGTTTTCCCCTGAAACAAGGCACTCAGTTTTTCTGGGTAGATTCTTGATTTTTATCCCAGGTCCTTTGCCTACAGAATATCATATTTCATGCCCTTCAATCCCTCAGTGTAGAAGCTGCCAGGTGCTGGGCTATTCTGATTGTGTTTCCACAATATTGACATTGTTTCTTCCTGGCTGTTTATAGTATTTTCTCCTTGATCTGGGAATTCTGGAACCTGGCTATAATATTCCTAGGAGTTTTCTTTTTGGGATCTTTTCCAGGAGGTGATCAGTGGATTCTTTCAACCTCTATTTTGCCTTCTGGGTCTAAAACATCAGGACCATTTTCCTTGAGAATTTCTTGAAGGATGATTTCTAGGTTCTTTTTTTTGATCATGGCTTTCAGGTAGTCCAATAATTTTTAGATTGTCTCTCCTGGATCTACTTTTCAGGTCAGTGGTTTTTCCCATGAGATATTTCACATTGCCGTCTATTCTTTCAATTGCTTGGATCTGTTTAATAGCTTCTTGATTTCTCATAAAGTCACTAGTTTACATTTGCTCCAGTCTAACTCTGAAGGAATGAATCTCCTCAGTAAGCTTCTGAGACTCTTTTTCCATATGGCAAATTTGTCTTCTTAAAGCATTCTTCTCCTCATTGCCCTTTTGAGCCTCCTTTGCCATTTGAGTTAGTCTATTTTTTAAGGTGTTATTTTCCTCAGTCAGGGTGTTGACTCTTATTTCATACTTTTCCTGCATCCTTCTCATTTATCTTCCCAATTTTTCCTCCACTTCTCTTATTTGGTTTTTAAAATCCTTCTTAAGGTCCTCTATGGCCTGTAACCTGCTCATATTTTTATTTGGGGCTTTTGGTGCAGGAGTTCTGACCTCACAGTCCTCCTTCTGTTCTGTGCTTTGATCCTCTTTGCCCCCAAAATAGGAGTCTAATGTTGAATTTTTCTGTTTATTTTGTTTCCTTTGCTTAGGCATGTTGCCACTCAATTACTTGACTTTTGTGCTTGTTGCCAAAGTAGGACTCTGCCACCAGACAGGGGAGCTTCCATCCCAAACGTTAGGGTCTTCTCAACTTCTGGAGGTATTAGTTGGGTGCCCTCTCTGAAGCCCCCACACACTCTGGCAAGCTGGACACACCCCCGAAGACCTCTACCCCAGATCACAATCCAGATCCAGGGAGGTTAAAGCAAGAGTGATTACCCCCCAAGACTGAATGCTGGATTCCCCTACAGTCTGCAGGCCAGGAGCTGAAGCTGCAACAGAAGCTGCAAAATGGCGTTTGTGCCACATCTCTTCAGCTGATTCTCACCTCCAGGCGAAGAAGCTGACACTTTCCCAAAAGTCCATAGGGCACTAACCTCTCACTTTGTCCTAGGCATCTATGTGTTGATAATTCTGGAAAAGCCACAGCTGCTGGTGTTCTGGGGTCCCTCTAGCCAGCTGCTGGTCTGGCCAGCCTGGGGCTAAAACCTGACTCAAGTGGTCCTGTGCTCAACTCCCAGAGCACTGCTGGCTGTTCCCTGCTGGGCTGCTGGGCTGTCCTCAGCTGGAGGTTAGCTTCTCTGTGTAGTTCTATGGGTTCTGGAGCTCCAGAGGTTGTTCAGAGTCCCCTTTTACATGATTTTGGAGTGCTGTGGAAGACACACACAGAGTTCTAACATATGTCTTCATAACTGAAGTCCTCCATCACTACCATGTCTCTGTTCAGGCTTGAGATTTGTTCCCCAGATTCTTTATTTCTTCTTTTTGTCCATCATATACTTCAATGACATAATGACATAAACTTCTTCCTTGCATTAAGACCTCTAGTTCTTTTTGCTTATTTTTTGTTTTATAACTAATTATCATCTCTTAATAATTTGATGACTACACTTGGTTTCCTTTCCTTAATCTAAATACCTCCATAGTCATACCCTTTGTTCCCCTCCTTCTTGCAACAACCTCCCATTTTACCAATTTGCTCCATTCACCAATTCACTCTATCAATTTGGCTTACTCCTCTAATTGTTCCACCTACTTTTTCTTACTCATCTAGGTTTTTGTAGACCTCTTTTTTCTTTTCCTTCTTGACTCTTCTTCTTCAGTTCCTCACCCCTTAATTCTTCTTGATCCCTCTTGATCTTTTTTCTTCCATTCAATTTTCTTCCATAAAATCTGGACGTAGAAGCTGGACCAAAAGCTAGGCCTCAAATGAATACTTCTTGACCTCTCTGTGGTCTTTGATACTGTTGATCACCCTCTTTTCTGACACTGCCATATCTCTTGTATAGGCTTTCCCACCTCTCACCTGGCTTATTGAAATAGCCTAATTGGTTGATTTACCTATTATAAGTCTCTCTCTGCTCTAATCAGTCTTCTACTTGACTGTCAAGTTGATCTTCCTGAAGTACAGATCTGACCACGTTAACTCCTATTCAATAATTTCCAATATAAAATATAAATTCCTCTGTTTGACATCCTTTTATAACTTGGCCCCCTCCTACCTTTCCAATCTTCTTTTTTTTGAGGGGCAATTGGTCTGATTCTGTGCCCAAGGTCACACGGCTAGTAAGTATTAAGTGTCTGAGGCCGGATTTGTACTCAGATCCTCCTCACTCCAGGGCTGGTGCTCTATTCACTTTGCCACCTAGCCACCCCTTTTCCAATCTTATAACATACTCATCCTTATAAACTCTGAGATCCAGTAACACTGACTTCCTTTCTTTTCCTTGCACATGACACTCTGTCTCCCAGCTCTGAGCATTTTCATTGGCTATCTCCAGTGCTTGGAATTCTCTCCCTCCTTTTCTCTGCCTCCTTAGTTCCTTGACTTCTTTCAAATCTCAGTTAAAATTCCACTTTCTTCAAGAAGCCTTTCCTAGTCCTCCTAAATCTTAGTACCTTCCCTTAGTTCTTCCTTCTGAGACTACCCCAAATTTATCCTGGCTGTAGCTTGTCGTATATAGCTGTTTGCATGTTTTCTCCTCCATTAGACTGTCAGCTCCTTGAAAGCAGGGACTGTCATATATCCGTAGTGTTTAGTACAGTGGCAGTTACACAGTAGGCACTTAATACTTGTTCACTGTTGACTGAATAAATTAATTGTAAAAATTATTAAACACTGGGTGCCACATGCTATACTAAATGCTGATGTTTATTCTTTTTCCCTATATTTCTTCTTCAAAATTCAATCTCTAGCCTTTTTTACTAGTCAAATCTCCTCCAAAGCACCTCCACCATTTCCTTCCTATTGTTTGTTATGAACCTTCTTTCTTCCCCTTCTCTTTCTTCCACAAACTGCTTCCATAAAAGCTAGAAGTAGAATATTTCCTAGCTGATATGGCAAGTTGTAACTTAAGACCTAAGGTTCAAAGTTTCTAGTTATCTTTTCCCTGCCTCCTGAACCTGGGTATTAAAAGAAAAATCTCTGTCTGGGAAGGAGACCAAGACTAACCTTTTTGCTTTATTCTAACATTGGGGAATCTTGATATTAAGGTAACAATTCAAAATGAGTTTGTTGTAGAGGACAGATTCTGAATTAATTAAATCCAACTTTTCATTTCCCATTCTCAGTCCTACAAGGAGGTACTGAATTATTTCAAGAATATGATCTGATTCTGTTTCCAATTTTGTTTTTCTTCACATTCAGAATAAATTGATCCTAAGGTAGAAAGAAACTGACTTTAGTAATACTAAACTGACAATTTTGAGCCCCAAATTCTCACTTCATATTCATGTTGAGCCACACAGTTGAACTAGCTTATAGGACCAATAAGAAAGCCCTCCTAAATTAAAGTAGTTAACAGCAGTGTCTCATTGGGATACAAAGAAACGGGATATTTCTCTGATGTTTCTCTACTGTTTTCCTCTTAATCTTGGCCTTTCTCAGTATTAGAGCCCTTGTTCTTCTCCTCACTCTGCTTTTGGTGTGTGTGTGTGTGTGTGTGTGTGTGTGTGTGTGTGTGTGTGTGTGTGTGCCCTAAGGAACTAATAACTTCCTCTCCCAGTACCCTTTCAGAGTTTACAATCTGTATGGGGAAAGAAGATGCAGACATGCCAAAAGACAACTAACATTACAGGATTTAAGACTCTAAATTCTAAAAAAGTGTAGAGAATAAGTACAAAGGGAATTCAAAGGTCTAGGAGCAAGAAAAGGAACTGTTATTAGTTGTCATAAGGATGATCACCTTTTCTCTAGGGACACCTTCCTTGTAATGTGTGATCCAGTGATGCTGGCCTCCTATGTGTTCTATATACAAGACATGCCATTTTCCAACTCTGGGCATTTTCACTGGCTGCTCCCCATGTCTGGAATACTCTCCTCCCTCATCTCCACCTCCTAGCTTCCATGGTTTTCTTCAAGTTGTGGATAAAATCCTGTCTTTTGTAAAATGTCTTTCCCATAATATTAATGCCTTGCCCCTGTGATTATCTCCTACTTAATACTGTGTTTATCTTGTTTGTATGCCCTTGTTTGCATGCTATCTCCCCCATTCAAACAAGCTTTTTGAGAGCAAGGACTGTTTTTTTTACCTTTATTTATATCTCCAGTGTTTTATAGAATACCTGGCACATAGTATGCATTAATAACATATTTTATTTCATTTCATCCCCATAATAAGGTATGAAGTACTGAGCTCAATTGTGAAGGACCATATACATGGCTTTGAGGCTGAATTTGCAAAGCTTTGCTGTAAATGATCAGATCACTTTTATTGTGTACTCTGTATCTCAGGTCACAAGAAATAGAGGAACTTATAATACCCCCAGGGAAACAGGAGCCCACCCCACAAGTTTCTGATAAACCCTCCTATCATAGAGTAGCCAGAGTGACATACAATAATACCAGAGGAGAAAACTCCAAGTGATTTTAGTCTAGCCACTGCAACCTTCCCAGAGCCTTTCCTGTCATCTACTTGCCTGTTCTTTCATACATGGTCATTCATCAGTCTTACAAGTTGACCAGGGTATACTAGTATTAATTGTAATGTGGGGCTAGTTTAATTAGATCTGGGTAGGCTCTCATGTACATCTAGTGAACAGCTTCCTCTAAGCTCCTCTCCACTGTGATTATTGTTAATATACAGATCTCCCCTCTTGTGCAAATCATCCCATCTCTGCTCCAACTCTATGAGTATTGCTGATGAATTTTAGATTCAGTTGAGTATGAGTATTTAACACTTTCCATAAAAGATGAGGTTTTATTCTCAGTGGTATTTATATTTGTGTTTCAATGCTTCATAGATCCATGATTTCATCAGCATATGTCTCCCTCCACTGGTAGACATCACTATCTCTATATGCTTTATGTAAAATACATATATACATTTATGTGTATCTATACATATATACATAAAATACATATATAAAATACAAAAATTCTACAAAAACAATAATCATAGCAAACATTTACTGAGTGCTCACCCTGTGCCAGGCACCAGGTGCTAAGAGATGCAAAAAAGGTAAAGACTATTCTTTCCCCCAAGAAGTTCATAGTCTAATGGAGACAACATGCAAACAATATGTACTAAGAAGCTATAGATAGGGTAAATTGGGGGTGATTTTAAAGGGAGGACATCAACATTGAGGGAGATGAGAAAAGGCTTATTACAGGTGAAATGTGTGTTGAAACTTGAAGGAAATTGGAAAAGCCAGGAGGAAGATGAGAGGAAGAGAATTTTAAGCATGTACAATAGCTAATGAAATGGATAAATACTTTTCACGAGCTGCTAATGCTAATCCTCCTACAAAATCCCAATCATTACCCTACCTTATATTGATGAATACACTTAGCTAGGATGGGTCTTAATGGTGGACATGCCATCTATGACTAGGCCCATACTTGTTGGACCTGCCAGAGATTTTACTCCATTAATGGGGTCATCTCTAAAATCAAATATTGTTCTAAATTTCCTATGCTATAGTAGTAGTTTAGAGGTCAATGAATCTCTTTTAAAAACAAAACTACAAAAATCTATAGTTCATTATAGTTGACCATGACAAAATTTCTCATGTTAGTCATACCCCCAGTCATTCTATTAATTTATTAGCACTTATATTTACTAATTTTTTCTTGGACTCCTTATATATCCACTGTCGAAGGGAGCATGACATGACATTTTCTCCCTGGATTGAGAGAAAGCTTCTGTGCTCTTGGCTCCTCTTTTTCCTTCTATTCTTGTCTGTTGTTAAATTGCATAGAGTTAAGACACTCCAATATATGAAGAGCTAAACAAAAGACCTTGAGAAAATGTTAATCTCTTCATTGCTTCTATGACATATTTTAGAGTCTGGAGACATGATCAAGATAATTAAAATTAAAATGAGAAATTTGAACTATGAATTAAAATGAAGGCATTGTTGCTCTTTGTCTATCTAGCCCTTTATGATCTCATGACCACCTATGTAGTAAAATGATAGACAGGCTATTGAAAGACTTTTATTCCTCAATATTCCATTTGATTATCAAGCATGATGGACAGCCACTCACACAACTAATGTAAGCCTCAACAGGTATCACTTGGAATTTAAAGTTTTGTGTGTGGGTTCTCTTTTTTATTTCCTAGTATGGCTTAAGAATGACTGAACAAAGTAATTTTGACAGTTATTTCATAGAATTCAAGATTTGGAAGGGATCTCAGCAGCTATCTAGTTAACCCATAGTCCAGAGGAATCCTTACTATAACATATCTGACAAATGGTCATTCAGCCTTTGCTTGATGACCTCCAGAGAGAGGGAGTCCAATACTTCTTGAAATAGTACATTCCACTCTTGAATTGCTTCCTAATTTGTGTTCAAATGTAGGGATGAATATAGGGAAAGAGAGAATAATTTATCTCCATTTTAAGAAGAAAATACTGTGGAGTAAGGCAATAGCACCAATACAGGCATTGTTGTACACAGATGAAGGGGTAAAAGGAAGAGACTAGAAGCAGTAGGACTTTGATGCCAGGATCTCCTGTGTGGCATCCGTCCATCAGAAGAGTGAGGATAACGCAGGGCTCTGTTGCTACTTGCCCTACTCATCACCTAGGAAAGAAAGTGTCAAGGATGGAGATGGAAAGAGATAAGTTGATTTTGGATATACATTTATCTCCTATTTCTACCTTTGGATAGGGGGAATAAGCATTTACATGGTGCTTACTAAGCATCAGCCACTTTGTTAAACATTTATAGATGTTAAGAAAACTTTTGGGCTGAACTCCATGATCTCAGGGGCCTTTTCCAAAACTTAGGATGAATAATTATATAGAAACCCAAATGAAACAATTATGCTCCTTAGAAATAGGACTTGTCTATAGCAAGCTAGAGCATCAATAACAAAATTCATCGCTTTTCATGTATCAAAGGTAGCACTGGACGATGATCTTTTTTGAAGAATCTACTATTGTCCAGCTGCCAAATACACGATTGATTCATGGACCTGACACTAATCTGACTTCACCTCCATGTTTATATTGTATAAAGATAGCTCTCTCTGAAGCTAGTGTGAACTAAGCGAGAGAGACACCAAATTCTCAGGTGAATTTTAAACACTCAAACATACTCACGTTACTCCCATATAACACAAACCTGTTATTTTATTTTGATTGTATGATGATGCTGAACTTACTGGACTTTTAGAAGTGTCATTTTCTCCTCTGATATGTTGGAATGCTCAATATTTCTAATATGTTTCTTTTATCTGGGAGGGTTGTCCTTTACTCTTTCCTCATTATCTTAGTACTTAGCATTACTGATGCATTTATTTTGTTGTAATGTATGCAACAAAGAATGTGAGCATGCTTGGGAGTGTTCTTGCATTCCTGATTTCCTCCCTTTTGGCCAGGTGGGGCTGGCCCTCTATCTGAACCTCAGCAATTTTTGTCCTCCTTTGCATTCTAATGTAGAAATAAATTTGAGACATAAAAAACTGTTCTCCAAGGTCTAGCCTATACAAGGCAATTTAATCAAAGTCGTGAATTAGCATTTTCTAGTTGCTAGGGAATGGCACCTCTGAAATCTAACAAGTAGAAGCACCAAGAGCTGCTGTCTGAGATAGAGACACATTAGAGAGAGGTTAATTTAATTCTGACCAACTTCTCATAAAAAGGTGAAACTGCTTATACCATCTACAGCCAGCAATACATAGACAATTCCTTTGGATGGTTTTTCTTTTCTCAATTAAGATGTTTTAAAAATTGTTTCACATGATCTACTGATCTATTGAAATTCTCCCATCTATAATAAAAGCCATAAAGGCAAAAATGGACAGCTTACCTGGTCCATTTTAGCAATCAGCTCATTTTTATTCCTAAATATATCAATTAATTGGTTTACAAATTGTGTAATGAGCAAAAATGATTAAACTTGCTTGTCAAGCATGTGACTAAGCACATTACATTGTATGGTACATAGTTAGCTATTGAATTATTTCCAGTAAGAGGTACATGGTATTTCATGCTGTCATTAAAAACAAAACACATAGATGCAGTTTTCTCCTATTAGTTGTGGGCATCAGATAATAGAATCTGATTCTTTTGGACAGATGAATAGTTTTGTTAGCTTTGTTATTTCTCTGAAGATGAAAAAAATTATTTGAAAAAAATGAAACTCAATTCAACAAAGGGAAATGTCTGCAACTTTCTATGAGGCACTGGGTGGGTGAAAGGAATATAATATTTAGATGAAGAATGGTACCTGGCCTCATGTTGCTTATAGCCTGATAGGGGAATAATATGCAAGTTTAGATAATTATATTACATAATGAAGCATGAGAAGTGTCCTATGATAATGATGTGAAGAAAAACTCCACGTAGAATCTAAAGAGAAGAGTTTTTATTGATGGGAGACCAAAAGGAGCTTTGTGGAGGAAGGAGATTCTGTATTGAACTTTAAAAGATGAGTTTGCTGGATATAGAGGTGGAGGCAAGACAAGGATAAAGAGGAGGAGCAGGATGAGGGGAAAGGCAATTGGATTTGGCAATTTCAAGGTCCTGCATGACCTTTGCAAAAACAGTTTCAGTAGAGTTATGGGGAGTTTAAATCTGAGTAGACTTCTCTGGCTGTTACTGCTTTATATGTGTTGTCCTCTACTAGAATGTAAGTTCCTTAGGGGTAGGAGCTGTTTTGCTTTTGATATTTTCATTCCTAGCACTTAACTTTATTCTTGGCACATATTAAGACTAATAAATTATTTTCATTCTTTTTATTCATTTCATTCACTTCACCATACATTCAATACATATTTTTGAGGAGAAAGTGGATTGTGGAATGGAGAAGGTGGTAGCATTGGACATAGGAAGCAAGGAAGGAAACAAACATTTATTAAGTACCTACTATATGCTGGACATTGTGCTAAGTACTTTATAAATATTATCTCATTTGGTCCTCCCAATAAATCTGGGACATCGGTGCTATTATCATCCTCATTTTTTTTGCCTTTTTTGGGAGGGCAATTGGGGTTAAGTAACTTGCCCAAGGTCACACGGCTAGGTTTTCTTTTGTGTGTGCATTGTGTCTGAGGCCGGATCCAAACTCAAGTCCTTCTGACTCCAGGGCCAATGCTCTACTCACTGTGCCACCTAGCCTCCCCATATCATACTCATTTTACAGTTGAGGAAACTGAGACAAATAGTGGTCAAGTATCTTTTCCTGGATCATGTAGTGAGTAAGTGTCTGAGTCCAGATTTGAATTTAGGTCTTCCTTATTCTAGGTCCAGCATTCTATCCACTGTACCACCTAGATGTTTCTAGGCAATGTTTTTTAAGAAGTTTGGCAGGGAGGAAAGATACAATTGTAACTGGCCTAGGTAGAAGACTTAAGGAAAGCCTTTTTTTTTTTTTTTTGACTGGAGACACATGAATATGTTTTCAGGCAGATAGGAAGAAGACATTAGAGAAAAGGAGATTAAATCAATATGACAGATAAGGGAAGTATTAGCTATGGGGAAAAGGAATGCCTCTTTTGTGATTAAAAGAAAGGAGAAGAAAGTAGATGATAATACTAGAAAGTTTTAAGGAATGGAAGCAGATAAATGAGAGAGATGAGGTTGGATAATTTCCTACTTCACTGGAAAGACTGAGGTTAAGGAAGATCCATCATAAGAAACTTAGTGCCTGGAGCGAGCTTCATAGGACAAGTTATTTTTTTGTGTCAGAAGGAACTTGGAAAATATAAATTTTGTCTTGAAAAAAAAAGGAGCCAATGAGGTTAATTTTCTTTTAAGTACAGGGTTATTGTGAATGATGATGAAATCAGTTGATATTTTCATGATGCCTTTTATTTTTGTTTTATTGCTTTTTGGAGGAGCAATTGGGGTTAAGTGACTCACCCAAAGTCACAAGGCTAGTTGTGTTAAGTGTCTGAGGCTGAATTTGAACTCAGATACTCCTGACTTCAGGGCCAGTACTCTATTTACTGTACCACCTAGCTGCCTCTTCATGATGCCTCTTAAAGAAAAAAAAAGGAAGAGGCAATGAATAGAAGAGAAGCAGAAAATATCTTAGACATAAAAGAGATGTAGGATAAGTGAATGACTTTGGCCTTCTGGCTCCAGGGTGTGCTGGAGCCAGCTCTAAAGGGTTTCTGATAGCAGGAATTTTCAGTGTGAACATTTACACCTAAGGAATTGGGAAATTCTACAAATCAAGGCCTGCCATTGTTTTCTTGATTGTCTAGACTTAAGAAAGTAATGGAGAAAATAGTAATAATAAAGATTAAAGTTTAAAACGTATCCTGCCCACATTTTTTTTTCTCAAGAGAAAGTTGCTATACATTTACCAGCATACCTGCCCAGCTCTTTCCCCATTCTCTTCTTAATAGCTTATCTATGTACTATCTCAGCAACCAACTAAATTGAAAGAGTAAACTCTGAGCAAGAGTGAGAAGTGTCTGAGGAAGAATTGATGCCAGAGTTGGCAGACTGACAAATGATATAATTTCCATGTCCTATGACACAGATGGTGAGGGCCTCCAGATGCTCCTGTTTGCAGATGACATTACATGGATCTGCCAAGTCCCAAAACACTGCAGAGCTTCATAAACAAAATCCATAAACAGCAAAAAGAGCTTAGGCTCACTAGCTACTCAAGAAAAACCAAATGAATGAACGTCTATTATTCAGACTATGATATGCAATGGGATGGATGGCCTATTGAGTTGGTCCATCAGGACAGTCTTATCGCAAATACTATGGACTGACAATGATCTAGGTCCAAAATTGAAAAAGGGAGCAGAATGACTTGTTTTATATACCGTTTGTGCTTTTAATGATCCCTTGAAAAAAAATTCCATCTTTTTTTTTAACACCAACTTTCCCCAATTTTGCTATATATCTGCAAACCAATGAATTTCATGATCTTTAAGAAATAAAAAATGCAGGTCACAGAGATATACAATGTGGGTGTAAATTATCTACAGCATATTATTACCATTGATGACTTGTGTGTGCATGTGAATGCATACATATCCTTGTATATACACACAAATACATATATCCCACTTAAATGAGACCATCAAAGAGATAGATGACTGAAAAAAGGTAGGCCAGTGTTGTATCCAGAACCAGGAATGATAGGTGAACAGCCAATATACTGCATTGATACCTACATAATGGAGAGAGAGAGAGAGAGAGAGAGAGAGAGAGAGAGAGAGAGAGAGAGAGAGGAAAGCCCTTAGCATGCTGGATGTATCCCTGTGGAAGTATTATGGGAAGACTTGGAGGAGTGTTGAATAAGATGAGAATAAGTGGATGGACTGAGTATCCACATTGATGAGATCACAAAGAAGGAAGTAATTGTCATGTGAAGAAATGCTTAGATATTACGCATATTTGTTAAATATGAGCAAATAAATACTTTAATGTGTAAAAATCCTCATATCTCCATGACATGCTAGCATAGTGTTCTATAATTAATAATTGCTGGTTTTTTAATAATAGTTTGCAAAATTTAGATTTGAAAAAGAAATACATAAAATACATTAAATTAGGCATTTCTGTTGACCAAAACAGATTACTTAAACTCCAAATATAATATTTTTCACATTCATAATGTAGGCACAATAGTGATAAGAATTGAATTTTTTCTTTAGAGTCACCTGATATGACCAGCATGTTATGGGAATCAGTTTGAAATGGCAGCTCTCCATTGCCAGTTGTAGTCAAATGCCCACGTGTGTGTGTGTGTGTGTGTGTGTGTGCATAGATTTTTTCTTCAAAGTCAGTCTTATCTGTCATATCCATCAGATTTCCAAAGTAATATTTGCTGAATGGTGAGAGAGATCCTCATGCTATAATATTATAATTCATTTGAAGAATTGCTATGATCTACAGAATATGTACAAATAGTTATGGTTTATTTGTTTATAATTTAAAAATCACTTACATTTTGATTATGAAATTAATTATTCTTTAATCTAATGGAATGATAAATATTCACTGAACAAATGACTTTGGGGGAATGAATTAATTTTAAAAAAAGAATTGGCAAGAGGAATAATATTTTCTCTTAGCATTATCATGTTAATATTTAAATGCTTTTATATACATAATTTCATTTGAGTCTCACAACAACCTTGGGAGATAGGGACTATAGGTATTATCTTCATTTTATAGGAGAGGAAATCAAGTCCTAGGGAGGTTAAAGGTCATTA
Source organism: Gymnobelideus leadbeateri (assembly GCA_011680675.1). Classification (NCBI taxonomy): domain Eukaryota; kingdom Metazoa; phylum Chordata; class Mammalia; order Diprotodontia; family Petauridae; genus Gymnobelideus; species Gymnobelideus leadbeateri. Next base: position 84,791 of record WOXC01005908.1, on the reverse strand, counting down.
AATGTCAAAGGTGGGTTTTGAACATGGATCTACTTTAATTTAGTTCCAGGATTTTTGATGCTTTTCATCTCAAATTTATGTATTAGTTGAAAGGCATAATGGTGTGGTATATGGAGAGCTGGCTGCTAAATCCAGAAGACCTGGGATGAAGACAAGTTTTTGACTTATATCAGCTATATGACCTTGGGAAATCACCTAATTTCTTAGTATCCCATGCAACTCTCTAAGACTATAAGAAAGAGAAGTTGTTGATCTGTAGTGGTGAACATAGGTTCTTTATGGGGGAGCTCCCTACACCAGTAAATTATAGGTCTGTAAAAAAACCAAATGAACTTGTTAAATTTTTTTTGAGGGGGGAAAGCTGGGCAATGGGGTTAAGTGACTTGCCCAAGGTCATACACCTAGTAAGTGTTAAATATTTTTCTTATTGTTTGTATGATACTTAAGACTCTCCACACTAGTGTTGTCTGCCTTAGATTTTAAGTCTTTTGCAAGCAAAGTCTTAGTTTACTTTGACTTGCATAGTGCCATGTTTGTCAGTAAATACTTGTGCATTGAGGACTATGTTCGATGGTGGGAGGTAGTGGACATAATAGCTATTGTTTTGGAGTTTATAATCTCCTTGGGCATAGGCATGACCTTTTAAATCCAATTAAAAAACTGTCTCTTTGGATGGAAAAGAAAAGAAAAAGAAACACCAAGAAAAAAAAGTGAATGTAGGTGGAAAAATAAAGAGACTTTTTTTCTACAAAAAGTTCAGTCAGACTTAAAAAAAAAGAGATTCCTATAATCACCTAATGAACTTATTTAACCCCACCTGGCTGTGTTCATTATTAGAGGAACCAAGCATAGTAACCTGCTGGTAAGAGTAAAGGTTGGTGCCAAATGTGCTAGAGGGGCCCAGTGGGAGGGAAGGGGTCCCAGTCAGTGTTCTAAGACACTGCAGCTTTGAAAAGAATCTTTTTCTGTCAATATTCTCTGAAAATGTCTAGAGCTGTGTGCTTGGCATAATAATACTTAGCAAGAATTTAAAAGATATATGCCCAAGTGAAGTTTTGCTCAAGGAATTACTTGAGAGTTGACTCAAGTTCAGAAAAATGTTGTCATCTAGTTAAGACAAAGCATCCCGTCATACATTTCCACTCACATTTTTCTTAAAATGCATTTATGTACTATGGAGCTCTATATTTGCTTCAAAACCAGAAGTGAGATAAACTAGCCTCAGTCTGGTTCAGGGAGCTTGCTTACCTTTACTATTTTCACATTTGTTTCAGAGATCCATAGACTTCTTTTGGTCCTTGCTGAAAGAAAACACTTTCTATATAGTCAGTCAAGAAGCTCACAATCTAATGAATCTAATTCATAATATGAGCAATAGAGAGATTTATTAATTTCAAAAAGCTCAAGAACTATGGACAAATTATTATGTTCGACCTTATGTTGGGACGTAATGTGTAGCTCTCTACTCATATAATAAAGACCTAGAAAGGTGATCTGATTTAAAATAAATAAATACATTTTTTGCCATGATTGGAGACTCAATCCTTTGGCTGACAAAATGAACCTACAAATAGGGCGCTGATCAATTTTTAACACCTTGCTCTTCAAAATGGAGGGCACACTTTCAAGTCTAATCTGCATTATTAACATTTTCCCCATCCTCTCTCGAGTAATAGAAACCCACAAATCAGTTCAGAAATAAAACAACAACAACAATAAATGAAACTCTGAATTATGGTGTTAGCCAATTTCTGGCGTGTAAATTCTCATATAGAAAATTAACAGGGGTGGCGAGGTGGCACAGTGAATAGAGCCCTGGAGTCAGAAGGACCTGAGTTCAAATCCGGCCTCAGAAGCTTGACACACTTACTAGCTGTGTGACCTTGGGCAAATCACTTAACCCCAATTGCCCTGCCTTCCCCTTTAAAAAAAGCAAAGAAAATGAACAATCTGTTCACCAGTTCAAGCTGAGTCCAGTACAACTCTATCTACAGGAGTTTGCTTATGGGAGAGATAGTGCATAAACCTGGGATCAGCTATTAACATCTTAAGAAAATGAACATATTACCTTTTTATTTTAAAAGATTGCACTTCTGAAATTCAACATTTACATTTTAATGAACATTTTGTCATGTTACCTATTGGTTATTATTAAAAATACAATATTACTTTTTGGGGCCATTAAAATAGATGGATGTATGTGATATTATTTTCTAATACTGTCAGTTAGCATCTTTAATTTTTAGGTGCTAAAAAAGTAATATGCTATATTCTGTTACATTTATTGACTCAAATCAGAGAGAAGTGGATCAATAGTAGCAATATCTAAAAAGCTCGCTAGCAGCAAAAGAAGAGAGATTTTTATTAAAGACTCTTCCATCATCAGGTCTAATAATGTGTTTTGTTTTCCTACATTTTTCTCATATAGTCTCATAAAATAAGTAATACAGTTTTACACAAATGAAAAACCCTGAGCACAATAATAATTAAGATTTGAAAAGCGAGTTAGAAAAAAAACCAACCAAAATTAAGTTAATATGAGATTAACTAAACAAAACTGCCTCACAGAACTCGTCCTAACCAATTTGCCAGTAAGACAACAGGTGAATTAATGCCCACAAAGATTGAAACCAAATAGCATCTGCACAGATCTTCACCCAGAGATTTCTTCTGGCTAGAAAGTGGAATACAAATACTGTTTTTTCCTTTTTGGCTTCCTAAAATACACTGAATATTAAACCAGAAAGCATTATTTAGTATGAGACCTTCATCTTATCAATAAAGAAACCAAAGGTCAGAGAAATATAAATAACTCATATTATATTTATTTATTTTACATTCTAGTTTTTTGAGAAATTTAAAATGTAAGTAGGCTTCATTGCAAGTAATTTTCTAAAAGTCATGTATTTTGTTTATCTTTCAGAGGATATTTCCATCACATCTTTCATTCCATAGTACTGTATTAATAGTATTTTGTTTAGTTAACAGGTAGAAATCCTATTACTCATATTTATGCCTTTAGGTGTTTTTTTTAAAGAGATTCCATGCTGGTGATTCCATATAATACTCTGCAAAGATTATCCTTCAAGGTCAGGGAGGACTTTGGGTTCTAGTAATAGAGGACAAAATCTCACAGGTCTTCCTAAGGAGGAAAGACTTTGTTTTTCTGTCTAGATGTATACTATTTTTTTGAAGATAGGACTAATTTTACAGATATTAATTATAATTAAGTTATATATAATAATATTAATTATAATTTAGTTGGCTAAGTTTTTAACTACAGAAACTCATTGTTATCTAAGTCCTGAAACAGTAGTATTCAAATGTTTCTCATATTACACTAAACTTTGGATTCATGTGAGTTACTGGTTTAAATGCAGGATACATTTGATGATCTTTAATATTTGGCTTATTCTCCCAACCCAGGTCTGTTTCTCTTTGTGCCATGGGGTCTGAAGAATATGCCAACACTTCTGGGTTCCTGGATACCACCATTGCAGTATCTCCTCTAAAATCATATAATTTCCATTTGTTCCAGGTTATTAAACCTGATAAGGAGCATACACTTTAAAAATGCTTTTAATTAGGACTAAATTATTAAAGTGAAAATAATTCACACATAGGGAAAATAATTTACACATGTACACTCAATCTACAGATTAAGTATTCATCCACATGTAGAAACAATGTACTTTGAAACTGAAATTTCCAAACTTGGGTAAAGTCATTCTCTTTCTGGAATCAGAAGGAGGCAGATGTAGCTTCTGATGCAGGCAAGCTTGCTTGAAGACTGTGTACCACATTGGACTGCTGTGGTCTGGCTCTCCCTTCTTGGCAGTTATTTCTCTTCTTGCTGTCAGGTCTCGGGGAGATGCCAGGACTCCTGGCATCTAGACACCACTATTGCTGTCTCACCTTGAAGTTCCCCTGCCTCTTCACTGAAGTCTTCATTGTTTTCATAACATAATTTCCTTGTACCACACATAGTCACAGTGTCTCAGGGAAATTAGAATCCTGGGATCATCTCCCAAAGAGGAATCATTCTCTGTACCCAGGGACCATGTAGTCTGTGTGAGTGGAAAGAAATGGATGAATGCCAGGGATATTGTAGTGGTGGAATCAATAAGACTTGTCAACTAATAGAAAATGAAGTGTGGGATTAGGGAGAGGGAAGAGTCAAAAACAACTTCAAGGTTACAGACCTGGGTGAGTAGTAGGATAGTGGTGCCATGAACAAACAAGGAAGTTCTGGATGGAAGGCAACAAGCATTTATCCATAACAAGAACCTACTATGAGTTAGGCACTATGCTAACTACTTAATGAATTCTTTCATTTGATCCCAACAATATCCCTCAGAGATAGGCTCTAATATTATCCCCATTTTTTAGTTGAAGAAACTGAAGAAGACAGAGGTTAAGCAATGTGCCCAGGGTCACACAATTAGTAAGGTCTGAAGCTGGATTTGAATTTAGGTCTCCTTGATTCTAGGTAACCTTTAGCATGTACTTGGGGGGATTCATCATCTGGTTTGAGTCAGACAAGAACGCTAAGATTTTTTTTCCCAGCTCTATATTCCATGAATACAATTAAAATATTTTATATTTTATGTGCTATGTCCTGACTGCTGGATTTGGACAGAATTACAATTTGTTTTATTTCATTTTCATGGAGGTATGACATAGTTTTTAAATAATGATCACAAATATTATGTTTAAATAGAAAATACTGTGAATATATTATATAGTTCCCTACATCAATGGATGGTTCCTGTAGTGCTAAAGATTACAGATTCATTCATCCACTTTTTCATAGCCCTGACCTCCATATTTTGTAAAAGGAAACAGTATTGACTTCTAATGTTATTTAGTGAAAAATATGGAATGGTACTGTTGAGGGGTATGTCGATCAGTCAAAAAGTATTAAGCATAGTTTACAACCTGCTTACATCTTCTTATCCTATAATCTATATTGCACAAAGATTAAAATAGTCCTTGCCTCAAGTTTTCCCCACAGTCTGATATGTCTTCCTTTCAGGTGTTAAAGTAATTTTCATAAAGCATAGGTCTGCCCATGTCGATCCTGTTATCCAATAAGCTTAAGTGGTTTACTATTTATTTCCAGCACCTAATAAAGTCCTCTGTGTTGTGTTTAAAATCCTTCATAATCTGGTCCCCTTCAAATCTTCTTACATTTGACTCTTCTCCATGCCCTCCATAATCCACTCCTGTTCCTCACATACAGCATTCCATCACCTACTGCATTCATTTCTATTTGCTGGCTCCCATGCCTGGAATGATTTTCCTCATCACCTCCATCTCTTCCCTGGCCTCTTTCTAATCTCAGCTAAAATCTTATCTTCTACAAAATGCCTTTCCTAGATCCCTCAACTAAAAGTGCTTTTCCCTCTGAAATTTTCTGCCTAATGAGTATGTATTCCATGTACCTAGTTATTTTTATATAATCTCCCCCATTGGAGAATGAACTCCTTGAGGTTCAGGGACTATGTTTGCTTTTCTTTTTCTTTTTCCTTTTGGAGGGGGAAGGCAGGGCAATTGGGGTTAAGTGACTTTCCCAAGGTCACACAGCTAGTTGCTTTTCTTTATATTTTCTCAGCACTTAGTGCCAGGACACATAGTAAGTGCTTTATAAAGGCTTTCTGGTTGATTGACATACTAATCAATAACATCATTCTAAATTTTCCACTAAACAACACTGGAAGCTGGTCCTGCTTCTATTTACAAATTATCTACGTCAGGGCTATGAAAAAGTAGATGAATGGATGCTTACAGATAATTGAGGAAAAATTGTGTATAGATAATAAGAATTTTGTTCCTTAAAAGCATTTACTTTGATAGAACATTACTGATTTCATCCTACAATATTTTTAGAAATGGATGGGCATAGCAGTTGCTTAAATGTACTTGGCAAAAGAAACTTGTAGAGCTAAACTAATATTTGGATTAGTAAACTGTTTTGACCTATGGGCATGTTGCTTACTGAGCCAACAGCTGGACAGTTGGCCTAGGTTTGAAATTCCTGGTTTGGAAGGCTGATAGAAAGCCAGTTTGGCTGCCTTTCCATTGGATGGATTTGTGGTTTTTAGGACTTTTCCCTTTTCTCCTAATCATTTATTAGAAGGGAAATCCAGCTTCTAAGAGCATTTTGGATGTTATTTACAGAACTAGAAAGGCCATTAAGACCTGTGAGTTGCCTATTTGCTTGGTATGCTGTGCACATTGGATTGGAAGTATCACATGGATTATGTGTGGAGAGGGCCCTCAAATGGAGAAATGGGTGAGAATCCCCTGAAGCATGAATGCAACTGGGTCCAGGGCACAGCCCTTAACATGCTCCATGGGATGTTCCCCTGAAGAACCATTTTCAGCCATTCTCCGGGAGTGTGTGGATCCTCCTTCTCCCTCTTAGTAGAGTCCTCAGGTGACAATACTGTAAGACTCCCAAGACTTAAAAATGTCAAAGAAAGGTAGAAATGGTAGAATTTCAGGTACTATAAAAAGTAGTGAGTCCTTTATTGAAACAGACACACACCTAGGAAGACTAATACCCAGGGGTTGGCAAACTATGGCCTAAGGGTCAATTTCAAAAGCCATTCTTAGCTCATGGGTCAAACAAAAACAGGTACTCCTGGTCATAAATTGCCAACCTCTGTCCTAATATCTAATATCAAATGCCTACTATGTACATCTAATATCTCAGTAGTATGACATAGTGAATTTAGAAGACCTGGGTTTATGTTCAGACCCTGCCATTTACTTTAGTGGGGTCTGTTCACTTCTCATTTCTTACTTTCAATGGTAAAACAAAGAAGTTGATTAAATGGTTTTCAATTTTCTAAAACTCTGCGAATTCTGAAGTTTGCCACCTGAGATTTGTAGTGGAAGATCAGATTCTTGGAGGATACACCTAAAGGCTTAGGAAGAAAAAAGGGGTAGCAGAGGCAGATGATATCTATTTCACAATTTTTGTTGTCTACTCTTTCTTGAAGACAATATTCATAAGAACTTGTGATTTTCTAGTAAAACAATACACACTCCTAGAAGGAAACGAAGCCTTGTGAATGGTGTCCATTCTATAGAGGACTCGTTTTCTTCACCTGCTGTATAGCTGTATGTAGAATTAGAAGCATGGTCATTTGGAGCATCACTCTTTTTCGATCACTTCTCTTCTTTCTGGTGCATTGGGTCGACTCTGAACCAGTGAACAGAACCATCTCCAGGAGTGAAAGGACTGTATACCCATATTTGCACAGAATTGCGGAATCTTAACTAGAAGAGATCTTCTTAACCATGTGGCACAAGCACCTAATTTTACAGATGAAGAAATTGAGGCCCAGAGAGATCGACTCTTTTTTTTTTTTAAAGCAACTGCTCAAGGTTGCACAGCTAGTTATTTATGTGTGGGTGCTAAGTATTGAGGCCAGAAGCAATCGATCCCAGGTCCTCCCAACTCTGGGGCCAGCACTGTTACTCACTGTGCCACCTAGCTGCCTCAAGAGATTGACTCTTTTAGTATTTTTTTCTTTCTTCAAATGACTTTTAATTTATCTGTATATGTAATATATCCTTTCTGTAGAATATAAGCTCCTTGAGGCTAAGAAGTATCTTGTTTTGGTCTTACTCTCTCTAGGAGCTTGCACATAGTAGGCATTTGATAAATATTTGTTGAATTGGATTGGAAAATAAAACTGATATTTCAACTATTTGTATATTCTTTGTACTTTTAGAAGCTAAAGTATATTTCTAGAAATCTGGGGAAAATAGAAGAGTGTTCTTGAGCTTATTAAGTGCCAAGTTGATACAGTCCCATGGAGCAATGAAATGTTTGAATTATTCACCTAAGAAATCAGCAGGTAGTATCAGACTGCTTTGAGTGATTTATTTTTTCTTTGCCAGACTAATTATGAGGATGAGAGTCTTTTTAAAAATAAAAGACAATTTTTCTTATATATTTTCATATTTTTCATTTTCCTTTGTTTAATAATTCTTTACATCCTACAACTTAAACATGCATATTTAAAATGAATTATTGACAGTTAAAGTACCATTAATGACCTGTGACTATCACTAGTCATAGTGCTCATTAGTGAAAAGTGGTATTTGGGGGTTGTGTTGTATGACCAAACTGATTTAGCATTTCACATTCTCCTTTGAACTGGGCAAGCATAGTTAACTGATTTGTGGTTTATACTTAAAGAGGGTTTATCCAAGTTTGTAAAAAAATGTATATTTTTCTCTTATGCTTAATATACCTCACAGTTCCTCTTGATAGTTACATAAGAGTTTTAAAAACAGATGGGTTTGGGGTCAGAGTCAAGGTAGCAGAGTAGAAACAGGACTTCTGCATGGCTCCAGCTCCCACCTCCTCTAATTCATGTAAAAAATGACTCTAGACAAACTTTGGAGCTACAGAACCCACAAAATGACACAGAGAAGCTAACTTCCTGCTGAGGACAGCCTGGCAGGCCGGCAGGTAGGGGCCAGCACAGCACTCTGGTTGCTGAGCCCAGCCCCACAGGAGCCTGAGGTTTTAGCCTCAGGGTAGCCTGACCAGCCACCAGCTGGAGGGACTTCAGATCACCAGCAGCTGTGGCAGTTTCGAGAATTATGAGCCCATAGATGCTAAGGACAAAGTAAGAGGTCAGTGCAGTGTGGACTTTGGGACCTGGGAATTTGGGAGTGTGGTGGGGCCTTTGCCTTAAGGGCGAGAAGCAGCTGAGGCTCTATGGCCAGGCAGCTGCTGCCTCGTGGCTACTTCAGAGCTCCCGGTCTAAAGATTGTAGGGGGACCAAGAAACCAGTCTGAGGGGTAATTGCTCTTGCTTTAAACTGCTTGGATCTGGATCACAGTCTAGGGTGGAGATACTGGGTGGGGTACAAGAACACTCTGCCAGAGCATGTGGAGGCTTCAGAGAGGGCACCCAACTAATAACTCCAGCAGCTATGAAAACCCCAGCATTTGGGATAAAACTCCCTTTTCTGGTAGCAGAGTTCTACTGCAGTAAAAGGCTCAAAAGAGAAGTAATTGAGTGGGAACATGAGCAAGAAAAGGAAGCAAAGCAAACAGAGAATTCTGACATTAGACTCCTATTTTGGGGACAAAAAGGATCAAAGCATGGAACAGGAGGGAGACAGCAAAGTCAGAACTCCTGCACCAAAAGCTTCCAAGAAAAATATATGCTGGTTACAGGCCATAGAGGAACTTAAAAATGATTTTGAAAACCAAATAAGAGAAGTGGAGGAAAAATTGGGAAGAGAAATGAGAATGATGCAAGAAAATTATGAAATGAGAGTCAACAACCTGACTGAAGAAAATGACACCTTAAAAAATAGACTAACTCAGATGGCAAAAGAAGATCAAAAAGCCAATGAGGAGAAGAATGCCTTAAAAAGCCAAATTGGCCAAATGGAAAAAGAATCTCAATAGCTCACTGAGGAGAATCATTCCTTCAGAATTAGAATGGAGCAAATGGAAGCTAGTGACTTTATGAGAAATCAAGATACTATTAAACAGATCCAAACAAATGAAAGAATAGAAGGCAATGTGAAATATCTCATTGGGAAAACCACTGACCTGGAAAATAGATCCAGGAGAGATAATCTAAAAATTATTGGACTACCTCAAAGCCATGATCAAAAAAAGAACCTAGAAATAATCCTTTAAGAAATTCTCAAGGGGGGGGGCGGAGCCAAGATGGCGGAGTAGAAACAGCTCCTCCAAGCCTCTCTGCCCCCAGATTCCCCACAAACTATGTAAAGAAGGACTCTGAACAACTTCTGGAGCCCCAGCACCCACAGAATGACACAGAGAAGCTAACCTCCCGCTGAGGACAGCCCAGCAGCCCTGCAGGAAGGACCAGCGCAGCAGTCTGGGAGCCGGCAGTGCGCAGAGCGCAGGAGCGGAACCGAGCCGAGCCCAGGTCCGTGTGAGCCGAGGTTTTAGCCCCAGGGCGGCAGGGCCAGCAGCCAGCTGGAGGAACCCCAGAACACCAGGAGCAGTGGCGACTCCAGAATTATCAACATAGACATGCCTAGGACAAAGTAAGAGGTTAGTGTCCTATGGACTTTGGGACCTGTATTTGGGGAATGCGTCAGCTCCCTCCCCTGGGGGCTAGAAGCCGCTGAGGAGACACGCCACTTTGTAGTTTTCATAGGCATTTCCGGCTCCCAGCCTACAAATCGTGGGGAGATCAAGCGATCAGTCTTGGGGGGTGATCGCTCTTGCTTTAACCTCCCTGGATCTGGATTGTGATCTAGGGTGGAAGTTGTGGGTGGGTTTACAGCTTGCCAGAAACGGAAGTTGCCCCCCACATGTTCGGGACGAAAATTCCTCTAGCTGGCCTTAAAGCCATAGTGTGGCAACAAGCCCAAAAGTCAAGCAATTAAGTGGCAACATGCCAAGGCAAGGAAACAGAAAAATGCAACCCTAGACTCCTATTTTGGGGGCATAGAGCGGGAAAAGGACTGTGAGGTCAGAAGTCCTGCTCCAAAAGCCCCAGGGGAAACCATGAGCGGGTTGCAAGCCATAGAGGACCTTAAGAAGGACTTTAAAAATAAAATAAGAGAAGTGGAGGAAAAATTGGAAAGAGAAATGAGAAGGATGCAGGAAAAGTATGAAATGAGGGTCAACAGCCTGACTGAGAAAACAACACCTTAAAAAATAGACTAACTCAAATGGCAAAGGAGGCCCAAAAGGGCAATGAGGAGAAGAATGCCTTAAAGAGTCGAATTTGCCAGATGGAAAAAGAATCTCAAAAGTTCACTGAGGAGATTCATTCCTTCAGAGTTTGACTGGAGCAAATGGAAGCTAATGACTTTATGAGAAATCAAGATGCTGTTAAGCAGATCCAAACAAATGAAAGATTAGAAGGCAATGTGAAATATCTCATGGGAAAAACCACTGACCTGGAGAATAGATCCAGGAGAGACAATTTAAAAATTATTGGACTACCTGAAAGCCATGATCAAGGAAAGAACCTAGAAATCACCCTTCAAGAAATTCTCAAGGAAAACTGCCCTGATGTTTTAGATCCAGAGGGCAAAATAGAGGTTGAAAGAATCCACAGATCACCTCCTGAAAAGATCCCAAAAAGAAAACTCCCAGGAATATTATAGCCAGGTTCCAGAATCCCCAGATCAAGGAGAAAATACTACAAGCAGCCAGGAAGAAACAATTTCAATATTGTGGAAACACAATCAGAATAGCCCAGGACCTGGCAGCTTCTACACTGAGGGATCGAAGGGCATGGAATATGATATTCCAGAGGGCAAAGAACTGGGAATGAACCCAAGGGTCACCTACCCAGCAAAACTGAGTATTTTGTTTCAGGGAAAATATGGTCATTCAGTGGAATAGAGGACTTTCAAGCATTCTTGAGGAAAAAACCAGAATTGAATAGAAAATTTGACATCCAGACACAAGAAGGAAGAGATGCCTGAGAAGGTAATCAGGAAAAGAAATCAAAAGGAACTTATCAAAGTTGAACTATTTACATTCCTATATGGAAAAGCAATATCTGTGACTGATGATATCTTTCTCACTATGAAAATAATGGAAGAAGGGGGTGTGGTCATATGAATACATATGTGAATGTGTGTGTATATGGTTACAGTTATATATGGATAGAGGGCATAGGTTGATTTTGTTGGGAAGGGAGAGTACTCAAGGGATGAAATTGAGGTGAGAGAGGAAAGTGGCAAGAGGAGATGGGGAGAGACATGGTAGGGTAAACTATCTCATGTAGGGGAAGTGGGTGCAAAGGAGGGGGAGAATAAGGAAGGCTAAAAAGGCAAAACCACATTCACATTGAATTTGGTTCAAGGAGAAAATGACATACATACTAAATGGGATATCTCAACCTGCAGCAGGATAGGGGGAAGGGGGATGAGAGGAGGTATGATGGATGGGAGGGCATCCTTGGGGTGAGGGGAGGTTGGAAGTACCCACTATAGAAGAGGGACAGGATCATGTAGGGAATGGACCAGGTGGGGAGTGGGATGAGTGGGAGGGAATTATAAGCAGCCTTGTACAATATATCTACTATGATAATGTTTTGCATAGCTAGACATGTACAACATATACTGAATTACTTATCTCCCAAGAAGGAATGGGTGACAAGGGAGGAAGGAAATGGATCTGAAATTCGAGGTCGTAACATTAAATGTTTCAAATATATATAAATACTATTATTAATACTCTTTTGCCTATAATTGGGAGATAAGATGTGCAGTCATTGGGACACAAAGATTCACCTTCCTCTAATGGAAAAGTCGATGGGGGTATGGGAGAAGGTATGGGAGAGAGCAGATTGGAGGAAGCGATGTCTTGTGGGACTGCTATTCTGGGAGGTTGGGTAGGGGAATAATGGAGGGAAAATGATTGTAACTCAAAATCTGGCGGAAATGAATGATGTAAAACAGAAGTTAATAAAGCATTTGTTTAAAAAATAAAAAAAAATTCTCAAGGAAAATTTCCCTGATGTTTTAGAACTAGAGGGCAAAATAGAGGTTGAAAGAATCTACCCATCACCTCCTGAAAAAGGTCCCAAAAAGAAAACTCCTACAAATATTATAGCCAGGTTCCAGAGTTTCCAGATCAAGGAGAAAATATTACAAGCCGCCAGGAAGAAACAATTTCAATATTGTAGAAACACAATCAGGATAACTCAGGATCTGGCAGCTTCTACACCGAGGGATCAAAGGTCTTGGAATACAATATTCCAGAGGTCAAAGGAGCTAGGATTAAAACCAAGAATCACCTACCCAGAAAAATTGAGTATCATGTTTCAGGGGGAAATATAGTTATTCAGTGGAATAGAGGATTTTCAAGCATTCTTGATGAAAAAAACCCGAGTTGAATAGAAAATTTCACATTTAGATACAAGAAGCAAGAGAAGCATGAGAAGGTAAACAGGGAAAAGAAATCATAAGGAACTTATCAAAGTTGAACTACTTATATTCCTACATGAAAAAATGATAATTGTAACTTATGAAACTTTTTTCAGTATGAGAATAGTTGAAGGGAATAGAAATATATATGCATACATACATATATATGTCTATATAGGAGGGTATATGGGCATATGAATACATATGTGAGTGTGTTTGGATATGTGTACAGTTATATATAGACAGAGGCGCAGGACCAATTTAATAGGATGGGATGATACTTAAAAGGTGAAATTAAGAGGTGAGAGAGGAATAAAATGAGAGGAGATGGGGAGAGACAGAATGGGGTAAATTATCTCATGTAGAAGAGGCAAGGGAAAACTGTTACAATGGAGGGGAACGACAGGAAGGCCAAAGGGATGAGTCAACCTTATTCTCATTGAATTTGGCTTAGGGAGGGAATAATATATACACTAAATAGTGTATCTCACCCTACAGGAGAGTAGAGGGGAAAGGGAAGAGAGGGGGCATAATGCAAGGGAGGGCAGGCTGGGGGGGAGGGAAGTTGGAAGCACCCACTTTTGAAAAGGGACAGGATCAAAGTAGAGAATAGAACATATGGTGGGTGGGATAGGATGGAGGGAAATATAGTCAGTCTTTTACAATATATCCACTGTGGAAATGTTTTGCATTAGGTACACATGTACAACCTATATTGAATTCCTTATCTTCCCAGTGAGGGTGGGTGATGAGGGAGGAAGGGAATGAATCTGGAATTCAAAGTTTTAAAATGAAATGTTTAAAAATATATATACATATTATTATCATTATTTTACATGTAACTGGGAAAAGAGATATACAGGCACTGGGGCACAGAGATCCATCGTTCCCTACTGGAAAGTCAGAGGGGGGATGGGGGATGATATGGGAGAGAGTAGTTTGGGGGAGGGGATATTCAGTGGGATTGCTGTTTTGGGGTGGTGGGTAGGGGAAAATGGGGAGAAAATTTATAACTCAAAATCTTGTGGAAATGAATGATGTAAACTAAAAATAAAAAAGAGAGAAAAAATAAAAAAAATAGTTGGATTTGGATAGCAGTGGTGTTGGTGGAGGTCGAACCCTGTGAGTTTATCAATATAGGAAAATATGTAGGTAGAAATTTTCTTCACTAATGCAGAATTGCCACTTATCTTTAACTTAATCATCTGACAGAATTGCCTGAAGATATTAAAAGGTGAAGTGACTTCCATATGGGCAGTTAGTATGTTATGAAGCTAAGCTTTGAACCCAGATCTTTCTAATTCCTAAACCGTTACTTTGTCCACTATGTCACTATGTCTCTTTTGGTAAGTAGAATGAACTAAATCAAAGAATGGCATTTGAAAATTGCTTAAAATTCCACCAATGTTGAAATTTTAAATTGGGCACCTTATGCAAATCTCTAAGGTACTATTTATGTAAATATTATGCTTGGTTTCATTCATGAAAAAAATCACAATGTTTACATAAATGTAAAATGGAATTTCACTATAGATGGTAAGGCCATTCAGATACCTTTATTTGGGAATTGCACATACTTACTATGTGCCAGACACTATCTAGATGCTAGGGGTGCAAAGATGATCCATAACAAGGGATAGAAAGAAATTTACATTCTATCTGGGGAAGCAACACGCATACATATAAGTAAATACAAAAAATAAGCAAAGTGCAAGGTAAGAGGGGTAGGAAAGTGCTGACATTTGAGTGTATGGGTATCAGAAAAGCCAAGTCAACATTCATTTATTAAATACCTAATTATGTGCCATTCTGTAATGGAAATGCAGATTTGAAGATCTTCCCTGCCCCTAGGCCCTTTGATTGGCTTAAGAGACTTTGATTGATTTAAGTGACTCTGAGAACCTTCCTTGATTTGAAAATATACTCTGCCTCCTAATAGGCTGAATGTGGTCACATGGAGCCTGTGGTAGGAGGCTTGGTTTTCAGGAATGACCACACCTTGATGCTGTGTGATTGGGCAGTGGGTCAAGAGGGTGGTTACATTCTCTGAGCCAGGAGAAGACTATATAATCCCTGATTTGAGGCCTTGCTTTGGGGCTTATTTTGAGAAGTGTTGTGTGATTTGACCAGATGAGACTCTGGGCAGCCATTGAGAGCCCCCTGGCTTTGAAAACCCAGATGTTGATGCTTCCCTCTCTGTGATTTGGTATTGATGTAATGGTTAGACAGTTTGGAAGCCTGTCTGCTTAATCTGTTTGTTTCTCTGTATTGAAACTACTGTCTGTATACTCTGAAGTTCTGGGTGATGACCTTTTCCCCCCGGAACTAGGTAATATATGTTTGTTTGATTAAAGGAATCTTGTTAACCCATTTTGAGTTGCTTTCCTTTGAAAAGCAGATCTAAGAACCTGTGTTGGCAGCTACCCTGGGGATGTTGGGGTACTTGCTGCTACACATTCACTGTACTACATATTGAGGATGCAATGAAAGGCAAAAACAGTTCCTGCTCTCAAGGAGCTCATACTAATGGGGAAGACAATATGTATTCAGTTATATAAAAACAAGATATTTATAGGATAAATTGGAGCTCATCTAAAAGGGGCCCTGCTCACTTGAATAAAGTGGCATGAGGAAAGAAAGATTTCTTGCAAAAGATCAGTCAGTCAGTCAATAAGCATTTATTGATTGCCTACTATGTGCCAGGCACTAAACTAAGTGCTGAGGACACCAAGAAAGGCAAAAGACAGTCTCAGCCTTGGAGGAGGTCATAATGTAATAGGTAAGGCAACATGCAAAGAGCTATCTAAAAACAAACTATATACAGGATAAAGTGGAAATAAACAATGGAAGGAAGGCCCTAGGATTAAGAAGGTCTGAGAAAGACTTCCTATAGAAGATGAGATTTCACCTGGGACTTGAAGGAAGCTAGGAAAACCAGGAGATGAAATTTTAGGTGAGACTTGCAGGAAGCAAGGGAAACCAGGAGGTGCACAAAAGGAGGGAAACAATTCTAGGCATGGGGACAATCATTGAAAGTTCTCAGAATTCAGAGATGGAGTATTTTGTATGAGGAACATCAAGGAGACCAGGGTTACCAGATCAAAGAGTACATGGGAAGTTGATGGGCCAAGATGGCATATTATTAGAAGCAGCAACTCAGCTGGGCTATCTCAAAATTCCCCTCTAAAATACCTCAAGTCAAATTTTGAAGTGGCAAAGCCAAGAAATGATCAGGGTGAGACATTTTTCCGACCTAAGAAAACTTAGGAGTTTGGCAGGAAATAATTTTGACACTGAGGTGAAGGCCTGTCTGGAGCATGCAGAAGAACAGCAACAATGGCCCCAGCTGTAGCAGGTGTGTTAGAGGCTCTCAGTCCAGAGATATGAGGGGTTCAGACAATTGATCAGACATATATTACAGGGAACCCCTTGTCAGCAATGGGTACAGCTGGCATTGGTTGGAAATTCTATTGGTCATACACAGTTCCAAGGTGGAGAGGAGCTCTGGTGCTCTGTCACAAGGGAGCATATCTTTGCTCAGTTCCACAATAGAAAAGAGAACTAGTTCTTGTGGCTTCAGGGGACCAGTGCCCTTCCAGGGTAAAGATTAGAGTGCAGACCAGGAGAGAAGTCACCACACATCTCCCAGGATGATACCACCTTGGAAGCACCAAAAACTTGCAGACTCCCTGAATTAACTCTGAAGACAGCAGCACAAAAAGTATGAAACTTGGGACAGTGCCTCTTGCAGTTTGTTTAACATAACAGTCAAAGTCAAGAAATAGGCTGGAAAAATGAGCAAACAAACAAAAAAACCCCAGAACTTGAACATAAAAGGCTACTACAGTGACAGGGAAGTCAAAGACATAAACTCAGAAGAAGACAACAATGTGCGAATTGTTATAAACAAAGCCTCAGAGAAAAATACTAATTGAACCTAAGCCAAATAAGAATTGTTTTCAAGAGTGGTAGAGGAAAAATTGGGAAAAGAATGAGAGTGATGCAAGAATATAATGAAAAGAGAATTAGCAACTTGGTAAAAGAAAAATACTGAAGAAAATAACATTAAAAAACCCAGAATTGACCTAATGATAAAAGAGACACAAAAATTTATTGAAGAAAAGAAATCCTTAAAAGCAGAATAGGCCACATTGATAAGGAGGTACAAACGTTCACAAAAAAGAAATCCTTAAAATTAGAATTGTGAAAGCTAAGGACTACAGGAGTGTAATGCCAAGCAAAGGCAACTTCCAAGTTTTGGAATACCAGCATAGTAACTCTCCATTTATTCAGTGACAAATTAAGGCAAAACATTCACAGAACAGAGAAAATCAAAATACAGTGTAACTCAGTCATTTAGCAAGTTCTCAATTCAAACACAAAGTATCTCAATTCAATCACAAAGTACCTCACCCCTGGCTAGTATATCTATTTAGTCAGTCACAAAGGCTCTCTTCTCAAAAGGAGATTAGTTTCCAATCATAAACAGAGTACATTCATTTGGTCAGCCACAGAGCACAAAAAGTCAAAAGTTTCCTACTCCTGGATCAAAACTGAATTACAATTATCATCAGTTAACACCAAGCACCTTATCAAAAGAGGCAGTGGAGAGGACAAAGGCCATCTACCCCTAAGCTACAACAAGGTTAAGATATCATCGCAACATTTAATACCCAAAGAGAGGTCTTTTCTTCATCTTGACACAAGGCAAATTCCCAGAAATTTCTGTTCCTGGGGAAACAAAGCTTAACAAAGCCACAATATACATTGCCAGTGTCCTCATCAATTCACTCTCAGCCTTCAGAATAGTCTCAGTACCCCTGAACCAACAGCAAGGTTCTAGGACCTCTGTAACAACAGCACTTTCCTTTACCAGCAGATGAATCTGGCAAAACAACATCAAAACAGACAAAATACCATTATGCCTCCTCAGTTCTCGGCAGCTCCAGGTGGCAGCTCTCAACAATCCTGGGCAGCTCCAACTGGCCCTTGGCAGTCTGGGTGGATTTGGCTGGCAGTTCTCTCTCTCTCCCAGCAACTCTGGCTCCTAGAAATTTTCCTCTCTGCCTCCACAATTCTGATCCCCAAAAGTTCTTCTGCCTTTCTCTGCTTGGGCCTTCTCTGTGCTTGGGCCTCTCTCTAAACCCATGGCACCAGCTCCTCCCAGTTCAGCCCTCTCTTCACATCAATAAGTCCATCCTACAAGTGGGATTTATAAGCTCTGGGTTTCAACACCCAACCAGAAAACCAAGCCAATACAGAGGAATCTTTAAATTCCATTACCATTACAATGAGACACAAAGGAACAATAAAGCAAAGTCAAAAGAATAAAAAAAATAGAAGAAAATGTAAAACATCTCATTAGAAAACTAATTGACATAGAATATAGATTGGGGAGAAATAATGTAAGAATCATTGGACCACCTGAAAGCCATGATTAAAAAAGAGTCTAGACATCATATGTCAAG
This sequence comes from Gymnobelideus leadbeateri, assembly GCA_011680675.1. Taxonomy (NCBI): domain Eukaryota; kingdom Metazoa; phylum Chordata; class Mammalia; order Diprotodontia; family Petauridae; genus Gymnobelideus; species Gymnobelideus leadbeateri. Next base: position 66,418 of record WOXC01005908.1, on the reverse strand, counting down.
AAATTATGAAGTAAAACTGCCCTGATATTTTAGGTCCCAAGGAAAAAATAGAAATAAAAAGAATCCACCAATCATTTCCTGAGATACCAAAATGAAAGCTCCCAGGAATATTATATAGCAATATTTCAGAACTCCTAGGTCAAAAACAAAATATTTTAAGCAGACAGAAGAAAAAAAAATCAAATATTATGGAGTCACAGGAAGTATCGCACAAAATTTAGCAGCTTCTACAATAAAGGAGCAGAGGGCTTGGAAATTTGATATTCTAGAGGGAAAAAGAGCTAGGATCACAATCAAGAATAACTTACCCATAAAAACTAAGCATAATCAGGGGCGGCTAGGTGGCGCAGTGAATAGAGCGCCGGCCCTGGAATCACCTGAGTTCGGAGCCGGCCTCTGACACTTAATCTGCACAAACAAAAACCTAGCCGTGTAACCTTGGGCAAGTTACTTAACCCCAATTGCCCTAAAGGGGCGGCTGGGTGGCGCAGTGAGTAAGAGCGCCGGCCTCGGAGTTTGGATGACCCAAGATCAGATCCGGCCTCAGAAAATGAGCACCCACGCATAAATCAAATGACTAGCCGTGTAACCTTGAGCAAGTTACTTAACCCCAATTGCTTTTAAAAAAAACAAACACAAAAAAACTAAGCATAATCCTTCAGAAAAAAATGGATATTTAATGAAATAGAGGACTTTCAAACATTCCTGATGAAAAGACCAGAGCTGAATAGACATTCAAACACAAGACTAAAGAAAAGTATAACAAGTTAAATATGAAAGAGAAATCATAAGGGATTTAATAAAGTTGGACTGTTTATGTTTCTATATGGGAGGATGATAGATGTAACTCCTGAGTTTTGTCATTATTATGGCAATTAAAGGGAGTTTACACAGAAAGAGGGCATGGGTATGAATTGATTATGTTGGAGTGTGATTTTTTTTTTTTTTGGTTTTTGGAGAGGGGAGGGCAGGGCAATTGGGGTTAAGTGACTTGCCCAAGGTCACACAGCTAGTAAGTGTTAAGTGTCTAAGGCTGGATTTGAACTGAGGTCCTCCTGACTCCAGGGCCAGTTCTCTATTCACTGTGCCACCTAGCTGCCCCTGTTGGAGTATTTTTTTTAAAAATGAAGGTTTGAGAAAGAGGGATGCACTAGGAGAAGGGGGAAGGAGAGGTAGAATAGGGAAAATTTTCTTACATAAAAGAGGTGTGCAAGCAAGATCATTTATAGCGGAGGGGAAAATGGGGGTAGTGGTGAGCAGTGCTTGAACATCCTCATTGATATTGGTTCAAAGAGGGAAGAATAAATATATATAATATATGAATATATATACACATATACATATATTCAAACATATATACATATATATGTATTTGCATATACATATACAGAGACACATTTAGATAGATTAGATAGATAATATACTTGGTTGTGTGTAAAAATATAACTTATCAAATAGGGAAATAGGAGGGAAAGGGGATGACAAAAGGAGGGAATAAAAAAAGATGGGCTACTTAAAGGAAGAAGTGGTTAGAAGCAAAATAGATTTTTGAGGAAGGATAGGATAAAAAGAGGGAAGGAGAAGTAGAAGACAATGGAGTGAAAGAAAATAAAAAGTAATCATAACTGTGAATGTGAATGGGATGAGCTCACCCATAAAACAGAAGTGGATAGTAGAATGGATTGGAAAACAGAATCCAACAAAATGTTGTTTACAAGAGGCACATCTGGAAAAGAAAGAAATAGAAGTAAAATAAAGGGCTGGAATAGAATCTGATATGCTTCAGCTGAAGGAAAAAGGTAGAAGTAGGAATCATGATCTCAGACAAAGCAAAAGCAAAATAGACCTAATTAAAAGAGATAATCAGGGAAATTACATTTTGTTAAAAGGTACCATAGATAATGTAGTAATAAATTTTTTTTACAGCAAGTTTCTCTGATAAAGGCCTCATTTCTCAAATATATACTGAGTATAGAATTTAGTCAAATATGTAAAAATAAAGCCATTCTCCAAATGATAGTCAAAGATATAAACAGGAAGTTTTCAGAAGAAGAAATCAAGACTAGCTATAGTCATATGAAAAAGATGCTGTAAAGATTACTATTGATTAGATTAATTGATTAGAGAAATTAATATTGATTGGAGAAATGCAAATTATAGCAACTCCGAAATACCATTTCACATCTATCAGAAATGACAAATGCTGAATGGGATGAAAGCAGAGTAGGTACTCTAATGAATGGTTGATGGACTAGTGAACTGGTCCAACTATTCTGGAAAACAATTTGGAACTGTGTCCAAAAGTCTATAAAACTGTATGTACTCATTTACCCATAAATACCACTATTAGATCTGTGTCCCAAGGAGATAAAAGTGAAAGGTCCTATCTCTACAAAAATACAGCTGCTCTTTTTGTGGTGGCAAAGAATTGGAAGTTGAGATGGTGCTCATGAATTGGGGAATGGCTGAACATTGGCATATGATTGCAATATATTGTGCTATAAGAATTGATGAGGGGGGTGGTTTCAGAAAAACATGGTAAGACCTATATGAACTGATGCAAAGCAAAGTGAGAAGAACTATGAGTTTATTTTGTAGAGTAACAGCAATGTTGTAATAACTATGAAAAACTTGGCTACTCTGAACAGTACAATGATTCAAGACAGTTCTAGAGGACTCATGATGAAAAAAATGCTATCCATCTCCAGAGAAAGAGCTGATAAACTGAGTGCAAATTGAAGTATGATTTTTATAACTTTACTTTTTTTTCTTGGTTTTTTGAAATATGGATAACATGGAAATATGTTTTATATGATTTCACATGTATAATTGATATCATATTGTATGCTTTCTCAATGGATGGGGAGGGCTGAGGAGGAGAGAGAAAATTTAGTGATGAAAATATGAGAAATCAGAGATGGAATATTGTTTATGATCCCTCAATGAGTTTGGTGTAATTATTCAGTTCTATTTAATTCAATAGATACTTATTAGGTGTTCACTATGTGCCTTTTGTTGTTCAGTCATCTAAGTCATATCTGAATTTTCCTGATTTTCTTGGCAAAGATACTGGAGTGGTTTGCCATTTCCTTCTCTAGCTCATTTTACAGATTTTATAGAAACTGAGGCAAACAGGGTTAAATCACTTGCCCAGGGTAACACCACTAGTAGATGCCTGAGGTCAGATTTGAACTCAGGAAGATGAGTCTTTCTGACTTCAGGTGTCTAGCACAGTGTCTGGAACATCACACTTGTTTAGTTAATGTTTGCTGATTGATTGGTAGACCTACTAGATCTTAGGCTTACTGTACTATTTTTTGCATTACTAAAAGGTAGGTTAGATATTGTAGTTCTTAAGGACCATGGGAAAGCAGTTTCTAGGCAGAACATGTAAAGGGTCGTGTAAACTACTTTTAAAGTATATTATGATCAATTATCTATTAATATTTTGCCCTTTTCACTGACTTCCATGAGGCTGCTGAGCTCCAGTGATTTGGCCCTGAGTATTAAATTAATTTTGTTAACATTTACATGTCCTCATTAATCACCCAACTTTCTTTGGACTAATTTATCTGTGTCTATTTTATATTACTTTCTTTCCTACTTCAATTTGATTTCCATTGGAAATAGTCATCCAAATGAGGAATTTTTTGCATAATATTTAGATGTTGAGACTGTACTAAGTTTTCTTTCATTGTTTCAAGATAATAAACATGTCCTGATCAAGCAGCCAGATTGAGGACCAAATGGATGAAGAATGCTTATTTTACACACATGAACAATATTCAGTTTGCTGGACAACATATAGAGTTCATCCATCATTATAGAGATATTGGACAACTACTTCAATGGATTGGCCTCTTTTTTTAAATTGGAGGAGGAGAGTGGGCTTCAGGAAATTACATTTTTCTTTTAATGACTATGCTTGTCCCCAAAACCAAACTCATCTTTTAAAATAAAAAAGTTGCATGTATGTGAATCATGGAGCACTACAATGTCTTTGAATCAAAGATTCATTGGTTTAGATATGGAAGGGATTTCAAAGGTAATCTAATTTAAACCTCTTTACTCATGGAGAAACTGAGGTCTAAAGAGCTTCAGTTGTTTTTTTTTTTTTTGCCAGAATCATAAGATTTCAGAGTTGGAGGGAAAGTCATCAAGTTTAACCTGAATCTGAATAAGAATCCCCTTTACAACATATCCACAATCATTGGTCCTATAGCCTTTGCTTGAAGACAGCAAGTGGAGAAGAACCCATTGCCTCTAGAAGTAGGGCTCTATACTTCTTCCTGGCTGTACAAGTATACCTCAGAGGTATTGCAGGTTCAATTTCAGACCACTACAGTAAAGTGAATAGTGCAAGAAAGCCAGTCACATGAATTTTTTTGGCTTCCCAGTGCATATGAAAATTATGTTTACTCTATGCTGTAGTCTATTAAGTGTGCAATAGTATGTCTAAAATAATTTCCATGACAATTAAAAATATTTTATTGCTTAAAAATACTAACCATCATTTGAACTTTTAGTGAATCATAATCTTTTTGCTGGTGGAGGGTCTTGCCCCAGTGTTGATGGTTGCTGACTGATCAGGGTGGTGGTTGCTGGAAGCTGGGGTGACTGGCAATTTCTTAAACTAAGACAGTGATGAAGTTTGCTGTATTGATTGACTCTTTCTTTCCCTTGAACACTTAGAGGCCATTGTAGGACTACTGATTGGTCTAATTCTGATATTTTTCTGTCTCAAGGACTAGGGAGTCCCATGGGGAAATGGCCAGTCTGTGAAGTAATCAGAACACAAGCATTTATAGATTAAATTTACCATCTTATGTGTCTATAGTTTGTGGTGTTCCAAAACAATTACAATAGTTACATCAAAGATCACTAATTATGTATATAATAATAATAATGAAAAAGTTTGAAATGTGAGAATTATCAAAATGTGACAGAAACACTATGTGAACGTATGTTGGAAAAATGGTACTAATGACTTGCTATATGCAGGGTGGCCACAAACCTTCAGTTTGTAAAAAAACAAAACCAAACAATCTGGTAATATCTGCGAAGTTCAATAAAACAAGGAGCAATAAAATGAGCTATGCTGTAATTGTTTATACTAAATTTTAATTTGCCTCCTCAGCTTCTCTCATTGCTCTTGGTTTTGTCCTCTGGGGCTGAGTAGAACAAGTTTAATCTCTTTTCTTCATGACAGTAATTCAAATACTTGGAGACTTTTATCATATCCCACCAAGCATTCTCTTAGGCTAAACATCTCTATTTCCTCCAAATGATTATCACTTGGTATGATTTAGAGCAGTGGTGCCGAGCTCCAATAGAAATGGGGGGCAATGAAACATATATAAGGTTCTCTTTTGGCCACATATTGACTTGGTTTAAAATGTAATATTATCTATGACTTATTGTATTTTTTATAAGTTTAAAAATATTTCCCAATTATATTTTAATCTGGTTCAGGGCACACTTTGGGAGTGTTGTGGGCCACTGCATGTTTGTCACTTCTGATCTAGAAACCCTTTACCACACCGAATGCTTCATTAGCGTTTTCCCCAGAAATTGATTGGCCAGGAGGTTGCAGACATGTGGGTCTCCTTGGCTGAAGCCTAGGCTGTACAATGCCAACAGGACTTTATGGCTTTATGGCCAGGGAAGCCACTCCTTCCTTCACTTTCTTATTGGAAAGCAGCTCAAAATTGTCTTAATTCACAGTTGGCAAAGAAGAAAGGGGGGCCTAAGGGGTGGAGGTGGCAGTGACAGTTGCTCCCTTTTATACATATACTGAGTTATTAGCTCTTACTATTCCACATTCTTTAGCTTTGAGACACACAAGGCCTGTTGTAGGTCTAATACTCCCGTGTGACCTACTGATACTAGGAATGACATCCTTCCAACGTGCTCCAAGCCCCTCTGGGCTAATTTAACTACACTAGAACAGAAAACAGTTTGTAGCTACTATTTTTGTCTACTTCTTATTCATATTAAAATATATATTGTTATCAATTTTTTACATTACAAAAATTTATCCTAGTGTCCTTTACTCTCCCTTCTCCCAGAGAACCATACCATATAACAAATATTTTTAAAGAGAAGTAAAAAAGAGAAAAAATCAGCAAAATTGATTATCATATTGAAAAAGTCTAAAAGTCATGGATCTCCTATCTCTACAAAGGAGTGTGGTGGGAATGTCCTCTCATAACTTCTTTTGAGCCATGCTTGTTTGTAATTTTGCAGCATTCACTTTGGTTATTCTTTCTGTTCACTATGTATATTGTTTTCTTGGCTCTTCTTACATCATTCGATATCAAATCATGTAATCCTTTCCCTCTTCCTCCATATTCTTTATTATTTACAGTATGGTAATATTTATTCCATCAAATTCATCATACCACAATTTGTTGAGCCATTCCCCAAATAATGGACATCTACTTTGTTTCCAATTCTTTGTTGTAACAAAAAGTGAGAGGTTTTCTTTTTATTAATGACCTCCTTGGGGTACATAAGACTACTAGTGGAATCTCTGAGTCAAACAGTATAGATACTTTAGCCACTTTATTTTCATAATTTAGAGTTGCTTTCCAAAATGATACTGATTCATAGTTTTAGCAGCAAATCACCAGTATATCTATCTTCCCACAACTCATTCAACACTGATTATTTCCATATTTTGTCACTACTGATTTGCAGGGTGCAAATTGAAATCTCAGGGTTGTTTTGATTTGCATTCCTCTTCTTGGTGTTTTTGAGAATTCTTTCATATGGTTATTAAGAGTTTGCCAGTCTTCTGAGAATTGTTCAAATACTTTGACTATCTCTGTTGCAGAATGGCTTTTGGTCTTGTATATACATCTGTTGGGAAGCTAGTGTAATGCTATACACAGAAGCTTTCCAGAAGAATGCTACTGTGAACAGCTTTTAAGGTTCTGATTATACAGTGTAGTGATCAATCTATTCCATAACAAATCAAAGCAAAACTTTCACAGAAAATCAAGGTACAGCATTCACAATATTACAACTTATCACAGAAAATCACAGTATAATATTCACAACATAGTCTCAAAGCATAATAGTTAAAGTCTTCCACTCATGGGGCAGCTAAGTTAACTCAGTCACTCATCAGTAACAATATCTCAAAGTACAATAGTCAAAGTCTTCCACTCTTGGGGCAAAGTCTTGACTAACTCAATCAGTCACTTATTCAGCAATCAATTACTAAGTATCATACACAAAACCCTCCACCCCTTAGGTCACCAGTAAACTATAATTCCATAATTACTCAGTACCCAAGGAGAGGTTTTTTCATCTTGACTTGGGGCCTGTTCTCAGATTCCCTGGATCCCCTTCCATGGTCCCAGATTCTACCTGGATTCCCAGACTGTCACCTGGGTTCAATGGAAGACAGCTCCCAGTTCCTTGACCAGCTCTCTGGGCAGGTCCTGCTCCACACTGAACTTTACAGGGTCTGGTCCATGTCAGATCCTTCACCATTGCTGCTCCAGGGAATTCAAGGCTCAACTAAGCCACAAACAAAATCTCAGCATCCCAGTCATGCTTCCTCAAGTCACCTGGGCTCCTGGGATCCTGTTTAGAAGAAGCTCCACCACCACAATTTCTCAGGAAATTCTGCCTCAGTTCTCCATTCTTTCTTCTGTAGCTGCTCTGCCAGCAGATCCTGGTCTCAAGAAAATTCTGACTGTGCCTCTCTGGGGCTTTTCCTTATATACACACAGCATTAGCTTCCTGTTTCAGCTAACCCCTTCCTATTACAGGAGACAGGAGTTCATACCTTCTGTTTCCCCAACAGATGCTTGATCAGTTACTGAGTGCTAAGTACCTGCTACTTTTGCCAACACAAAGGGATCTTCAAATTCAAAATTACATTACCATTACAGCTAGATGATATAGTGGAGAGAGCACTAGGCTTGGAATCAGGAAGCCTCATTTTCTTGAGTTCAATTCTAGTCTCAGACGCTTACAAGCTGTATGACCCTGGGCAAGTCACTTAAACCTGTTTGCCTCAGTTTCCTCATCCATAAGATGAGCTGGAGAAGGAAGTTGCAAAGCACTTTAGAGTATTTTTGTCAAGAAAACCTCAAATGGGATCATGAAAAGTCAGATATGACTGAAACAATTGAACAACATCTATTAATTGCTTATCTTCTTTGAATTATTGAACATTTATCTGAAAAATTTGATACAGAGATTTCCCCCCCCCCCATTTGAATTTTCATCTTCCCCCTATTCCCCGAAGTATTTAACTATATATCCTTGTTGACAGGGCACTTACTCTCTTTTTCTCCAGTAAAAAGAATGAGTTGTGAAAAAAATGTCATCTCATCTCTCTAACTAAATCGTTTTTTCTATGGTGAGAATGATATTTATAACAACACAGTTGAGGTTTATAAATTCTTGAAGTGTGAGTTGTAAAATTTACATGTTTAGTCAAAGAGGTAAAATGGTATTTCTTACTAAATTGAAGCCCTAGTTTCTTAGAGTTAGTGGATTCTGTAGCCAAGATATTTTCCTTTTCCAGCTTTAATCTAAGATTAGATTATAGTTGCTTCCAAAAGAATCATGAAATATTATATAACAAATTAAAGATTGAGGTGACCCTTAATAATAGTACCATCTATTTACAGATTTACACATTACCTTATACTTTTCAAAGTACTTTCCTCACATATTTTCATTTAATCCTTTCAGAAACCCTATGAGGGAAGCAATGCAACTTTATTGACCCTATTTTTCAAATGAGAAAATCAGTTTATTTGCCTGCGGTTAGACTGCTAATAATCAGTAGATGCTGTCTAGAATCAGTAGATGTGGGAAGACTAATCGTGTAAGGTCCTGCTCTGCTAAAACTCTCCCAGCTTGTTGGTCGAGAGACCAGTGTAGATCCAATCAGCAACATTTAAATTTCTTGGTAGACTTTTATTGCAGCTTCCTATAAGGCTCACTGGGAGGGGAAAGCTGAGCCTAAATTACCTGCAGCTGCAAAGAGAAAGTAATGATTGCTAGCACAAGTATCATCACCTTGGCAATCTGATTCATTACTATTTCTTCAAACACTGTATCTGTGCAGATGACTCCCAAATCTACCTCCAATTTTCACTTCTCTCCTGAGCTGCAGACTTGGATCTCCAACTACCCTCAGGATGTTTCTTTTGGGATCTGCCACTAGCACCTCAAAATAAAGATGTCTAAAATGATACTATTATTTTTACTCTCATACCTACTTCTTTTAACCTATTTCAATCTGTGGCACGGCACCATGATCCCTTAGTCATCTAAATATTTTCTCTCTAATTCTTGCATTTAAAACTCCTTACAGTCTGGTGCCATCCTATTTTGCTAATATTTATCTCTTGTATATACTCTGTGATCCAGCCATACTAACCTACTTGCTGTTCTTCATACATAGTACTCTATTTCATCTCTCATTTCTATGACTTTGTCCTATTACATATGCCTGGGATTTTCTCCCTCCCTGCCTCTGACTTTTTGAATGCCTGCCTTTCTTTAATTTTCACCTCAAGTACTTCCTCCTCCAGGAGGCTTCTCCTGGTCCGCCCAGTTGCTAGTTCCATTTCCTTTAAAGTTACCTTCTATGTAGTCTGTATTTTCTTGTATTTTCTCAGATTTATTTGTTGTTCATCCCATTACAATGTAAGCTCGTTGAGTGCATGAACTATTTTTGTTTTTCTTTGAATCTTCAGAACTCAATGCAGTGTCTGTCACATTAAATGCATAACAACTGCTTGGTGATTGATTGTTACAACTATAGTACAGACCTCAGTTACCACCTGAACTGTTATAATAACCTCCTAATAGGTCTTACCACTTTGATTCTTTCCTCCTGTAATCCATTTTTTTGTACTGCTGCTAGAATAATCTTTATCATTTAAAGATTTGTTCATTTTTCTCACTTAGCAACCTTATCGGTTCTTTATGGGTTGAATTATTGTCTTTATTTAGATGACTCTCAGATCTACCTATCTAGACCCTAGTCTCTCTTCTGAGTTCCAATCTTATGTCATCACCTGCCTATAAAAAATTTCAAACTGGTTGTCCTGTAGGCATCTTAAACTAAACATGTCCCCAAAATATTTTCCTCAAACTTGTGTCTTTCCAAAATTTCCACTTTTTTCCAACAAGAGTATTGCTAACCTTTCAGTTTTTCAGACTCATGACCTCTATGTTTTTTTCAACCCCTCACTCTTCTTCACTCCATATATTTACTTGCCTATTCTTTTTTTTTCACCTCTATAACATCTCTCATATTGCTCCCCTTTCCTCTACACACACAGTCATCACTCTAGTTCAGACCATCACATCTTTTTTTTTATCATCTATTTGTTGAATTCTTATCAATCCTTAAATGGATGAAATCTTTAAACCTTCTTTCACAGAGTTTTCCCAGATTGCCTGTCAGTAGTGATTTTCTCCTTTGAATGGATTTTAGTTTTTCTTAAAATTTTTCTAATTCACATAATTTGCAATATTATTTATTGTAGTGTTTGTATCTTATCTCCCTCTTCAAAAGTAGGGCATACAAAGATAAGGCTTGTGTCTTACTTTGTGCTGAATACATTAATAGGTCATTAATAAATGTTTATTGAATGAATGAACCAATAAACAATCAACAAAAATATATTGAGCCCACTATATATATGCTCTGTGTAAGGTATTATTGATACAAATGCAATAGTGACATAGTCCTTGCCCTAAAAGAGATTATATTCTATTAGAGATACAACATGATCACAAGGAAACAAATAGAGTATATATTCACAGAGAAACAAATATAGTACTATATTTGAAGCTGAAATACAATATTGTGATTCTCTGTGAATATACATACTGTATTGTTTTTGTTTCTCTATGACCATATATACTGTATTTGTTTCTCTGTGAATACACACATATATACACTATTTGTTTCTCTGTGATCATGTTATCTCTCTCTCTATGTATGTCCATCACACACACATATAATATTTAATATACAGTGATTTGGGCTAGGGGCATTAACAACTGGGAATCAGAAAACCACCTTTTGAAGTAAATGGTGTAACTTTCATCATTGGACAGAAGTTTTTCCTAATCATTGAAAGATTTGGACCACAGAAAACAAATGGGTGCTATTAAATAAAGTAGGTCATATATTAATATGCTTTATCTACATATGCATAGAATGAAATGATAAATGACCCCTGTTAGTTTTTCTCTCAGAGCAGGTTCATATATAGACAATGAACAGAAGTCAATATTATAAAATGTACACTGTAAACTATTGAGTTTGATTTGATGTGAATTAAACTTTAACAAGAGATACAAGGGGCAATTAAAAGCAGAAAACATATTGCTCAAAAGTGAAGAGGAGAAAATTCTATTTAAATGAAATTAAGTTTTGGAAAAAAGTTACTTCTGCTCCTGAAGCATGGGGGACCCTCAAGTCTTCTTGCTGCCACATATTGTCATTTTTTAAAATTAAAAACTGCATCAAAATCTCATTTTCTTATAAAAGATTTGTGTTAAATAATTATATTTTAATTTTTATAGAAGTCTAAATTAGTTTGTACTCCAATTAAGTTTTTGAAAAAAATATAGATTTACATAAAGTATGAGTAATTAGAGAAATACCCATAAATAAGAAATCAGTTAGATCTTTGAGAAGTGCATTTTTAATACACTTAATATTAATTAGCAATATCAATTAATGTAACTAATCAACACGTGGCAAATTGGCAGCAATTGTTATAAAATGCTATGGGAGTTGCCTGAGCATCTGGACTAAGCACAAAACTGAAATATTAGTAAATCCATAAATATTATCTTATTAAGTTTTTCATTCAGTAGATTAAGAACTGAAGGCCATCAAACCCAACCTTCTTATTTTATGGATTAAAAAGTTGGGGCACAGAGAGGTGCACAACCTTGTCCAAGGTCACACAGCTAGTGTCTCAGATGAGATTCTGACCCAAGTCTTCCTGACTCTACCTCCAGCACCCTATATACTTATGTTATAGGAATGTAAATTTTTAAGATCTTCCCTGCCCCTAGGTTAAGTGTACCTGGAGCCTGTGGTGGGAGGCTTGTTTTTCAGGAACACCCACACCTTGGTACTTTGTGATTGGGCAGTGGGTCAAGAGGGTTGTTACATTCTCTGACCCAGGAGAAGGCTATATAAGCCCTGATGGGAAGCTTTGCTTTGGAGCTCACTTTGAGAAGTATTGTGTGATTTGACCAGATGATACTCTGGGCAGCCGTTGAGAGTTGCCCTGGCTTTGAAAACCTAGATTTTGATGCTTCCCTCTCTAGTAGCTGACTAGGTATGGATGTAATAGTTAAAACAATTGGAGGCCTGTCTGCTTGACATGTTTTTCTGTTTTCTTGTAAGTTCTGTCTGTATACTTTGACGTTCGGGGTGCTGACTTTCCCCCCTAAACTAGGTAAATGATATGTTTGATTGATTAAAACAAGATTCTTAACCCATTTTGAGTTGTTTTCCTTTAGAAAAACAGATCTAAGAACCTGTGTTGGCAGCCACCCTGGGGATGCTGGGGTGCTTGCTGCTCCAACTTACTAAACAATACAGCTACTTTAGCATATTTAATATAAGTGACATACGAACAAGACTTTTTGATGTTTTGGGGAAATGATAAAGCAGGTTATTTTATGCCTGGAGCAAGTTCCAAGAATTTCAACTCTCACTTCCCACAATATCTCAAACCTAGTTTCAATTTGTTTTTCTAACTTGCCACCTCAAACTCTCCCTCCTTCCATCTATTTTTCCCCTAGTCTTACCTTTCCAGGCCTATCTCCTGCTACCCAACTCTTTCTTTCTTCCAAAAGAGAGAATGTTTGGTTCCCATTTGGGGTAGTGGCATAAAGGAGAAATTGGCCTGTTAAGATTTTTGCCCTTATCAACACCAGGCACTAGTATCAATAATAAATTATATACTGAAAATTATTATTATTATTATTTTTGCTTTTTGGAGGGCAATTGGGGTTAAGTAACTTGCCCAAGGTCACACAGCTAGGTTTTTGTTTTGTGTGTGCATTAAGTGTCTGAGGCCGGATCCGAACTCAGGTCCTTCTGACTGATGCTCTAGCCGATGCTCTACTCACTGCGCCGCCTAGCCACCCCTGAAAATTATTTTTTTGAGGGCAGGGATGTGTTGGAACTAGCTTGAAATGGCTCAAGAGAGCTGATTGTTAAATTTTCAGTGTAAACATTTACACATTGGAAATTGGTAAATGCTATAAATCAGGGCTTCTTTTATTGTTTTCTTGATTGTCTGGACAAGAAAAAGTTAATCTGTACATTAAATTTAAATGTGTATTGTATGTACATCCTTCCCTCCCCCCAAGAGTGCTTGTTGTTAAACATTTCCCCTCACACCACTTGACTGAGAGCTAGTTTGTTAGAAATATGAAGCCAAACTGTCTACATTCATTTTAAAATTGGGAGAAACACTACATTTAACTGTGCACATTGCATCAGAAAGAACAATAACCAGTATATTTAAGTAGGAGAGTAAGCTGTTTCCTGATCTCAACTTGAATCTTCTATTCCTACACCTTTTCACAAAGTGTTTCAGATACATGATCAGAATGCATTTCCTTAAAAATAAATAAATTCTGGAGAAATTAAAAAAAAAAGAATGTGTTTCCTTCTCACCTCTGCTTCTTACAACCCCTAGTTTCCTTCAAGCATCACATCCTATACCAACCCTTTCCTGGTTCACCTAGCTGTTACTGCTTTCTTTCTCTTCAAATTCTCTTATATTTACTAATCTGTGTACATGTTGCATTGCTCCAGTAGAAGGTTTGGTGAAGAAACTCCTATGAATGCTAATGAACAATAATTCTACAACTTGTAATCTTTGGGAGTTGCCAAGAGCAGAGAGAAAGTTAAGCATCTTACTTGGGGTCACACAGCCAGTATGTGTCAGAGGAAGGAATCCAAGCTATCCTTACTCCAAGGCTGGCTATTTATCTACTATGATTCACTGCTTACTCCTCTCCTCCATAAAGACAAACAGTATTTCACCACTTCAAGGAGCTGTGATTTTGTTCTAGTTGATATTTCTTCCAAAAGAAAAAGAAATTAACATTCCCGAATGTCTTAGAGTACATTTAGTTTAATGAGTTGTTAGGGTCAAAAGAAAAGCAAAATCATTTTCTGAAGGTGAAACTTCTTGTAATGAGAATTTTTGAATTTAGTTGAATGTATCCTCAGTTGACTGACAGCCGTGGTCTGTAGTCAGCCTTGGACTCAAAGCCTTTCCAGTTTTGGAAGTTCTGCCAAAGGTTTCCCTCTATGAGAATTGCCTGTAGCAGCAGCAGCAGCAGCAGCAGCAGCAGTGGTAGCAATAGCAGTGGTAGCAGCTATTATTTACTATTTGCCAGACACTGTGCTAAGTCTTTTACAAATATTATCTCATCAGATCCTCACAGAAAACCTGGGAGGTAGGTTAAGTGACTTACCCAAGCTCACACAGCTAGTAAGTGTCTAGGGCTGAACTTAAACTCAGGTCTTTCTGACTCTACACCCATTGCTCTATTCTTTGCACCACCAACTGCCTCTAATTAAAAACTAATTGAAAAACTGACATTAAAATTCTCTTTATTGCCTTCAAGAATCCCAGGTCTCTTCTATACCACAATGAAGCATCAGAGAAGTTCTTTTATGAAAGTTTACATATACACACAAACACAATACTATATATAATGTAGCATATAAATAGATATAATACTATGTATAAATATGTATTTACATGTAATTATAACCATATAAACAATGTTTTCTTCATATATAGGGAAAGAGATACAGATATGTGAGTATGTGTGTGAGATTGTGTGTGTCTGTGCATATATACTAAACAACAACCCTACAGAGCAGAGGTTGCTAAGTTTTTGTGTCAATCTGGTAAAGCCTATTAACCCTTTCTCAGAACAGTGATTTCAAATGTATAAAATAAAATAAAATATATTGGGTGGAAAGGAAACTAATTCCACTGACATACAGCTATCAAAATATATCTTATAAAAAAAGTTCATGGATCTCAGGTTAAGAACATCTTTCTAATCCTTGGAAATCTTCAGGAAGAAGATTATCTTTAATGGTTAGACATTGACCTATCTGAAGGCATGGAGTCAAATCCTATGATCTCCTGGGATCCCTTCCAACTCTGTGAAAAAAATTTGTTTGGAAAAAGCAGAAAACCTTGGCAATCTAGCTTTTAAAAAGGGCAGGAGAAGTAGATGTTTAGGATAAATTATAAAAAATGGAATACTGGGCAAAGGAACTGTGCAGATTAAATTTTGCATTTTCAGATTCAGGAAGTTGCATCATGTTGTAATGTCATAAAGCTCTCTAAAGGCTTTCTGGTTAACATAAGTCAAACCTATCCTAGGTTCCTCACAGAAATTACTTATTTCTATAATAAAGAGGCAGGGAAAAGAGTTGTGGTGATAAAGAAAGAAGTTATCAGTAATATTCATCCCTCCTCCACTCCCAAGTTCTTGTGTAGAATAAACAAAAAGGAGGGGGAAAATATCTTGTCATTTCTTTAACATCAGCATTGTTGTGCCCAAACCACACAATTTTCAGTGAGGAGATATTTGCAGCAAGCCAGAGGAGTTCTCTGATTTTATCCTCACTAAAGGTCTGACCTTGCAAATAGCTGCTGGGAAGCAGGAAAATATTATTAGAGAATATCCTCTGGTGAAATGAATATCAAATCCTTCTGTTATAATGTTCCCCACATAGAAGCTATTATACTCTTTCATTCTTCGTTCTATTTGTTACCATCACATTCCTCTTTGTATGTTAAAAACAGATCTCCTGGAGTCTATTTGCATTTCAGAAATGTAAGAAGTCAAGTTATAATCTCTATTGATAAACAGTGGCTCTTGTTTTGTATTAATTTTTATGTCAGGTATGATTTTTTTCTCTGTTATAGCCATTTTGGGGAGGTTTTGGCCAATATTATTTCCATTTCACAGTATTATATATATACATATGTATATATAATGTTACATATGGCATATATGTGTATATAACATTTGCATATTATATAACATTACTTTTTTTCTTACCAATGAATTACTTGGGGAACATGCCTAGGAGTGGTATCCTTGAATCAAAGGGTATCAGCATTGTAGTGACTTTATTTGAACAATTCCAAAAAGCTTTTCAGAATAGTACTATTCTGCTCTAACAACTATGGGCTGGTGTGCTTACCTTTGTAAAATTCCTCCAATGTTGAGTATTCCCACCTCCTATCATTTTCCCCAATCTACTGGGGGTGATGTGAAACCTCAAAGTTGTTATGATCTGAAATTTTCTTCTTACTACTCATTTGGAGCATTCTTTGTTGTGATGAAAGTACTGAGATGTTCAGTGATTTGTCCATTTGATGCAAATATTTTTAAAAGTTTGTCCTCCCACTACATGTCATATCCCATAGGAACACACTCTCCTTAAAGGTAAGAATTGCTGTTTGCCTCATTCATACCTTATGACCATTTGTGTATTGGAGAATGGTTTTTGGTCTTTGGAAGACCAATTTTTTTTTGTCTTTATTAATTTGTTTGTTTACTCTTAGTTTACAAGATTCAATTCCACAATTCCTTGAGTTTCAAATTTTCTTTCCTTCCCTTCCCCCACACCCCCACAATGGTATATAATCCAGTATAGGATCTGCAAATACTTGCACATTAGACATTAGTCAGGTTACTAAGGTGGATTGTACCAGCCGGGATGAAAAATGGTAAAGAGGAAGCAAAACCAAACAAGAAAAAGAAAAAGATCAAGTAGTTTGCTTCAATCAGAAGACCAAATTTTTTGGAAGAGGAAATGACAAATGGTTCAGATGAATGATAGGAGCCCATGTACAAAATTCTGTAGGGGAACATCCAGTTCATGTGGAATGGGAAGTACTTAAAAATGAAACTTAAGAAAAAGGTAAATAATTCTGATGAGGAAAGATGGCAATGTGAATGCACAGGCAACTCACCAATCAATCTAGTTTTTTTTTTTAAGACATTTACAAAAAATGATGGAAGCAAGGAAAGATGACAAAGGATGATTACAAAAGCATGGGATGATCCTATAAAAACGAGATAAGTATGATGAGGAATTAAGGAGGAAAGAAATAGTTTTTATGCTCTATTGGGTAAAAGAGGAAGATCAAAGAAGGGTTAGGGACCACAGTTTAGGATATATGGGATGATGATAATGAATAATAGAGAGACAACAGAAATGCTTAATTTTTTTTCCTCTTCCATTTTCTCTGCCAAGGAGAATGATCTCTGGACTGGAAAAGACAGAAAAAGTGTGGCTAATAGGGAATCCAGGAAGGACATTGTAAAAAAGTACCTACCTTCTATTGCTGACCTGGACCACCTGTTTGAGATAGACTTATATCCTTTGTTCCTGAAAGAACTGGTTGATTACTGGTTGCTGAGCCACTGTCAGTCACATTTAAAAGATTATGAAAAATGGGAGAGGAAAAAAGGATTGGTGAGGTCAACTGGTGCAATTTTCAGGAAGAGAAGAGCAGAATTGCAACAGATAGACCAGCAAACTTGACTTTTGTTCTTGGCAAAATTCTAAAACCTGTTTACTAACAGGAAAAATGAAGCAAACAGCAAGATGGTCAAATGACAAAGAATCACTCAGTGTGGTTTCCTTAAGAACAGGTTATAACATGATAATCCCATTGCCTTTTTTCCACAGAATTACTAAAAAGGTAGATTAATAAATGCTATGTATATAGTTTATATAGTTTTTTTTAAGCAATTGGGGTTAAGTAACTTGCTCAAGGTTACATGGCTAGTTATTTATGTGTGGGTGCTAAGTAACTGAGGCTGGACCCAATCCTGGGTCCTCCTGACTCTGGGCTGGTGCTCACTGGTACTGGTACTCACTGCACCACCTAGCTGCCCCAATTTACATAGATTTTAACAAAGCCTTAAAAAAGTATCTTGGGATTTTTTTTTTTTTATGGAAAAGATGGAGAGATATGTAAGGACTAGACAATTAGTGGCACAATTAGTGGTTTCAGAACTGATTGAATTAAGCTTCATAATCTAATGATTTGATGCAAAATTAGAAGGAGTTCTATAGTGGAAAGACCCTTGGGATCTCTGTTTGGCTGTCTTTTTTTTTAAAAACCATTTTTGTCAATGACCACAATAAAGGCATAGATAGCATGCTTATCAAATTTATAGATGACAGAAAGTTGTGAGGGGTAATTAACACACTAGACAGAATCAGAATTCATAAAAACATCTCAACAGGTTAAAAAACTGGATGAAATCAAATAAGGTACAATTTAATAGTAATGAATATAAAATATTAAACTTAAGTTAAAAAAAAACTAATTTTGTTAGTACAATATGGTAAAGATTGAAAAGGGTCTAAGGTTTTTATTGCACTCTGAACTCAGTATGAGCCAACTATATGATACAATAGCCAAAAAAAGGTAATGCAATCTTATGCTGCATTAAAAGAAACATTGTTTAAGAGTAAGGAAGTGACTTGTATTCTCTCTGGTCAAAACATACTTGAGGTACTACATTCAGTTCTCATGCCACATTTTAGGAAGAATGTTATTAAATTGGACAGTATCAGTTGGAGGACAACCAAATTGATAAAGAGCCTCCAGATCATCCATCAATCAATTACTTAATTAAGATTTATTAGGCATCTACTATTGCTAGGTTTTGTGCTAAGTGGTAGGGATACCAATAAAAAAAAGGGCAAAAGACAATCCTTGGCCTCAAGGAGCTTAGAATCTAATTGGGGTGACTGCATGTAAGCAGATATATGCAAAGTAAGCTATACACAGAAATTAGGAGTAAATTAACAGAGGGAATATTCATGAGATAAGAAAATTGGTTGAAGGAACTAGGAGTTATTTAGCCTGAAGAAAAGAAGACTCAGAGAGCATATGATAGCTGTTATCAGGTATTTAAGTGCTGTCATGTGGAAGAGAAGTTAGATTTGTTCTATTTGGCCCTGAGGGCAAAACTAGGTGGGCTGAATAGAAGTCACAAAGAGGCAAATTTAGTCTGGATGGAAGGAACAACTTCCTAGCAATCTGAACAATCCCAAAATAGAATAGGTTGTCTTGGGAGGCAGTAGGTTTCCCCTTATTAAACAATTTCAAGTAAAGACGGGATTACCACTTGCTAAGGTTGTTGAAGATAGAATTTATTTTTCAGGTATGGGTTTGACTAGATGACCACTGAGTCCCCTTCCCACTTGGAGATTCCATGATTCTGATTCTAGTAATTCTCACGGGGTATAGTCCATAGGATCATAGATAAAGAGTCGGAAGGGACATTAGAGATTAACTTGTCCAATATCTCTTTTTATAGTTGAAGAAGTTGAAAGTACTGAGATGTTCAGTTATTTGTCCACTGTCACTGAGGTGGTAGATCCAGATTCAACCCAGACCATCTGACTCTTGAAACCAGAACTCTAGTTATATGAGACTGAATTGATGTGACCATTCTTAGCATACATAGAAATTTCTTCATGCTTTATCCTCTTAACCTAAAACACGTTTTTATTAACAATCACAAAGCTTATCTTGGAGACAATGGGCAACGTGCTATTGGGACTCAACCAAAGTTGCTGTTTGCCATGACCACGTATTCTCATAATTGGCAGCTTTTAGAATAAAACAACTTTATCTGGAACAAAAGATATATCAGGAAAAAAGATTGAAAAAGATTGACTCTTAGTAACTGAAATAATAGCCAATCTGACAACTTCAGGGATTTTTTGTTGGACGTAAAAAATTCAACATAAAAATGACCAATTGATTGGAGATATATAGATTCAAGCTATATGTAAATCACAACAGAGAGACAGTAAACATTGTCCCCAAATAATTAAGGGAGGGGACAATGTAGGAGCTGACAAGTGCAATGTATCCCTGAGGGAGCAAAAATTACATTCTCTATATTGATCACATTTGACCACACTTTTACTTTTATGTTACCTTGGAATTGTTTTCTAGAGAATATAGACCTTTCCTCTATGCACCTTCTTTTGGTGACTCCTACCCATACCCTTATTTCTCTAATCCCATAGATAATAGTGTCTTTACTACCTATCATAATTACTACCATATATTGACTCTATATTGATTCTATGCATATTTATTTTACACACACTTCTATATTTACATGTCTTCTTTGTAAGCCACTTGAGGGACTATTCCATTTTTGTCTTTGTCCTCAGTAACTAGCATAATGCCTGGTACATTGTAGGGTCTTTTTTTTTTGTTTTGTTTTGTTTTAACTAGATTTTGTTTTTTGGTTTTAACTAGATCCTAAACTCTTTCAGAGTAGGGATCATGACACATACTCCTCTTTAATGCCTAGTATAGAACTATCGTGTAATAACCAAAGCAGATAATATCTATAAAGAACTTTAAGGATTTTAAAGCACCTTACCTATGTTATCTCTTTTGATCCTCACAATAACCCTGTGAGGTAAATACTGTTGTTATCCATATTTTGGAGATAAGGTAACTGGGGCTGAGTGAGATTAAGCAACTTGCCCAGGGTCACCCAGCTAGTAAGTATCTGAGAAAGGATTGGAGCTCATTTTCCTGACTCCAAGTATAATACTCTCTCCCTTTTGATAGCTTGAATTCTTCTCATGAAAATTCCCATTCTTTTGGTATTCTCACTTCTTCATTCCTCTCCTTCAAAAACAAAATAGGAAAGAAAAGAAAAACAACGCCATAAAAATCCCAATAAGCTGTCTAAAGAAATCCCACATATCACTTCCTTCGCCCAAACTAATGAAAGAAGCAAAACATATAATTATGATATATAGAGTCCTTAATGAATTTCTTTGTCAAAATACCCACATTACAACATAAGGTTCAGTTTCTTCTGACATATTTTTGGAGGCAATTAGAGTTCTTATGGGGCAGGTAGGTGGAATAGTGAGTGGATACATCTCTGGGCCTGCACTTAATAAGACTCATTTTTGTGACTTCAAATCTGGCCTCAGATGTTTACTAGCTGTGTGACCCCAGGCAAGTCACTGAACCCTGTTTGCCTCAGTTTCCTCATATATAAAATGAGCTGGAAATGGCAAATCATTCCAGTATCTTTTCCAAGAAAACCCCAAATGGGGTCATGAAGTGTCTGAGAGAAGAGACTGAAATGACACAATAAACAAAAGAGTTCTTACACTAAGATGCTTGATCCTCCTATATCCAATGTTGTTATAAAGTCCTATGGCAGGCATGTAATGAGAGAAGAAATCACATCCTAGTTTTCTGGAGTTTAACATAACACAGTCTCCCGTGGGAAACTGGTAAAGTAGAAACTAATATATTTGTTTTTGGCAGTGAGAAAGAAAAGTTCTTTCAGCTAAAACCAGCCATTTGTCCACAGGAAAAATGAAGATTAAAGGACAGACTATACAGTTTACTAAGCACTTGTATTCCTCAGAGAATGAATACCCTGTTTTGCAAGTCTCTAGATATGACAGAGAAAATTCTCCCATATAGTTACCATGGATAAAATCTGAACTGTGCAGACTTTTTTTTTAGTAGAATATAACAACTTACAGTGAATTAATGACAGGAATGGAACTGTTTTGGTTTCAGGGTGTGTTGTGGGGTTGTCTCAAAGAATTCAGAGTCAGACCACCTTTAATCCAAGTATAGCCATTTATTGAGATTGACACCTCTCGTGAAGCAGACTAGGTTCCAAGAGGAATCAGTAACTTCAGAGAAAGCAAGATGTATTTTTATAGGATAAAGATGCAATTACATAACAGAAATTATGAATACTAAAAAGGCAGGAGGGGTTTGTCAAGGGATTAGGTAATAGGGAAGAGGTCCTTTCTATGGTTCTGTGGTCAAACATCCTGGTTGTGCTGCCCTCTGGCTAGCTATTGTGGTTCTGTCTGGTCAAAATGGATAGTGAAGTATTGTGGTGCTGTCTTGGGCTAAATGAATGATGTGATTATGGTTGAAGACAAGAACACACCTGTTTAAATATATGAATTGGATTTGGGGGCAGTGGCTAGCTAGGGGCAATGATTGTATTGAGTCTGGGGGTCTGTGGTATGGTTAAAGCCAGATTGTGTGGTTAAATCAGGACTGCTGTTAACCCCCCCCCCCCTCCCGCTGTTCAGTGGGGTCCATAAGGAAGTTAACATATTGGGGTTGGGGGTAACTATATTAGGATTCCACAAGAACATTTAAAAATGTATCAAAAATACTTATAAGAAGCTTTGTTTTGAACCACTGGTTCTTTACAGAAAAAGATATTCACATAGGGACAAGTACTGGGCATGTGATTTCACTGGATAGGAAATTGCCCAGATGAGGAAACTGCCTGTGCCAACACAAATTGGTCCCTTTCCTGAAACTCAGAGTTGCACAGAGCACTGAAAGGTTTGGTAACTTGTCCAGGACCGTATAGTCCCTCATTTGATGTGACCATCCCTGCTAACTGCTGTCTTTTATTTCTACTCTTTCTGTTTAAGCTCCCTGAGAATGATATCTATTTTTGGTGACTTCACTTCCTTTCCTCTCATTCACTTTTTAATTTTTCTTATTAATTAATTAATTTTTATAGTTTTAAACATTCACTTCCACAATATCTTGAGTTCCAAATTTTCTCCCCATCTCTCCCCTCCCCTCACCCCAAGATGGCATTCATTCTGATTACTTCTTCCCCCAATCTGCCCTCCCTTCTATCACCTCCCCCACCCTTACTTCTCTTACCCCCTTCCCTTCTATTTTCCTGTAGGGTAAGATAGATTTCTATACCCTATTGTCAGTATATCCCCCTCTCTTCACCTTCCTCCAACTTTTCTGGAGGGTAAGATAACTTTGGTGTATATGTTATTCCCTCCTTAAGCCAAATATAATGAGAGTAAGGTCCATTCATTCCCTCTTACCTCCTGCCTCTTCTCCTCCACTGTATAAGTTTTTGCTTGCTTTTTAAATTTGAGATAATTGGTTTCATTCTATCTTTCCCTTTCTCCTTCTCCTAGTACATTCCTTTCTCACTCCTTCATTTTGTTTTTTTTTATATCATCCCTTCATATTCAACTCATCCTGTTCTCTGTGTGTGTGTGTATGTATATGTATATGCATGTGTGTATGTTTGTGTTCGTGTATGTGTATTCCCTCCAAATACCATAATACTGAGAAAGGTCTCATGAGTTACAAACACCATCTTTTCATGTAGGAATATAAACAGTTCAACTTTAATAAGTCCCTTATGATTTATCTTTCCTGTTTACCTTTTCAAGCTTCTCGAGTCTTGTATTTGAAAGTCAAATTTTCTATTCAGTTCTGGTCTTTTCATCAAGAATGCTTGAAAGGCCTCTATTTCATTGAATATCAATTTTCCCACTTGAAGGATTGCACCCAGTTTTGCTGGGTAGGTGATTCTTGGTTTTAATCCTAGCTCCTTCAACTTTCAGAATATCATATTCCAAACCCTCCAATCCATTAATGTATAAGCTGCTAAATCTTGTGTTATCCTGATTGTGTTTCCATAACATTTGAATTGTTTCTTTCCAGCTGCTTGTAATATTTTCTCCTTGACCTGGGAACTCTGGAATTTGGCTACACTATTCCTAGGAGTTTTCCTTTTTGGGATCTCTTTCAGGAGGTGATCATTGGATTCTTTCAATTCTATTTTCCCATCTGGTTCTAGAATCAGGACAATTTTCCTTGTTAATTTCTTAAAAGATGATGTCTAGGCTCTCTCTCTCTCTTTTTTTATCATGGCTTTCAGGTAGTCCAGTAATTTTAAAATGATCTCTCCTGGATCTATTTTTCAGGTCAGTTGTTTTTCCTATGAGCTATTTTACATTGTCTTCTATTTTTCCATTCTTTTGGTTTTGTTTCATAATTTTTTGATTTTTCATAGAGTCATTAGCTTACATTTGCTCTATTTTAATTTTTAAGAAATTATTTTCTTCAGTGAGCTTTTTTTTTTTTGGAGGGGGGAAGGCTGGACAATTGGGGTTAAGTGACTTTCCCAAGGTCACATGGCTAGTAAGTGTTAAGTGTCTGAGACTGGATTTGAATTCAGGTCCTCCTGACTCTGGGGCTGATGCTCTATTCACTGTACTACCTAGCTGCCCCCATTCAGTGAGCTTTTTTACTTCCCTTTCCATTTGACCAATTTTACTTTTTAAGGAATTCTTTTTCTCATTGACTTTTTTGGACCTCATTTACTATTTGGTTTAGTTTATTTTTTAAGGTGTTATTTTCTTCAGTATTTTTTTGGGTTTCCTTCAGCAAGTTATTGACTTGTTTTTCATGATTTTCTTGCATCACTCTCATTTCTCTTCCCAATTTTTCCTCTACTAGTATTACTTGATTTTCAAAATCTTTTCTGAGCTCTTCCATGGCCTGTGACCAATTCTTATTTTTCTTGGAGGCTTTAGATGTAGGAGCTTTGACTTTGTTGTCTTCTGGTTGTATGTTTTGATCTTCTTTGTCACCAAAGTAAAATTCTATAGTCTGAGCCTTTTTCTATTGTTTGTTCATTTTTCTAACCAATTATCTGACTTTTTAACTCTTTGTTAAGGTAGGCATCTGATTTCAATGTGGAGGGTGTACTGTCCTAAGCTTCAAATATTTTGTGCAGCTGTTTTCAGAGATATTTCTAAGGATCTGTAAATTTTCAGTTCTTACAAGATGGCATGATCAAAGGAAAGGTGTTTACTCTTCTCCTGTCCTATGCTATGGTCTGTACATGACCATAAGCCCTCTTTTCTGTCTTGAAACTGTGAGAATTCCCTCTCTACTGCAGCCACAAGCTCCACCATGCCAACTCTCCTCCTTGCCCCTGGAGCACCACTGAGGCCTATGATCTAGGTCCAAGCACCAGCAAAGCAAGAGAATCCTGCCTCAGCACCAGCAAAATGAACCCCACAATCTCCCTGTGATCAGTTGCTTTATCTCTCCATCATCTGTGGGTCCAGAGCTGTAGAAGCAGCTGCAACCACTGCTGCCATCCCAGGACTGGGGGCAGATTACACTCCTCTTACACCCAGGCCTGACAGACCTTTCCCACTAACCTTCAAAGTAGTCTTTGGCATTTGTGGGTTGAGAAGTATGGAAACCACCATAGCTGCCAGTGATTCAGTCCCCTGAGGCCTGCTCTAGGTTTTCTGGGTCCTGGTCTGTGCTGGTACATTTGAACTAAACTGTGCTCTTTTCTCAGACTGGCTCCATGGACATTTTCTGTTGATCTTCTAGGTTGTCTTGGGCTGGAAATTTGCTTCACTTTGTCATTTTGTGCTTCTGTGCTCTAGAATTTGTTTAGTGTCAGTTGTTACAGGTTTTTTGAGGAATTTAGGGGGAGAGCTCAAGCAAGTCCCTGATTTTACTCTTGTCATCTTGGCTCCACTCCCTCCTCTCATTCACTTTTTTTTGGACTTTTTTTTGGAAGGGGGAAGGCAGGGCAATTGGGGTTAAGTGACTTGCCCAATGTCACACAGCTAGTAAGTGTTAAGTGTCTGAGGACAGATTTGAACTCAGGGCCTCCTGACTCCAGGGTTGGTGCTCTATCTACTGCACCACCAAGCTGCCCCTATCATTTACTTTTAAGCCTGGTTTCCAATAGGAATCCTGGTTAAAGTCTGGTTTCCAATAAGAATCAGTCCTTGTCTGGGACTGCCATACCATCAGGAGTCTCAGAAGTGCTTCCCAGTTGCCTCCCAACTACCTTGCCTCCTCTTTGGTAATGCTGTTGTCATTTTTTATCTCTTGCTTTTGTATCCCCATTATGTAAGACAGTTCCAGGCAATAGTAAGTATTTAGTAAATGTCACCTATCTTTAACTGAAACTACTCTGTCCAGAGGTAAAATTGATCTCTTAAACTACATCCTTCTTGAACTCACTATAGTCTTTGATACTGCTGACCATCCTCTCCTCCTGGAAACTCTCTCCTCTCTAGGTTTTTTATGACATTGTCTTCTCTTGGTTCTCCTCCTCCCTGTTTAACTGCTTCTTCTCAGTCTTCTTTTCTGAATCTTCTTCTAGGTCTTTCCCATTAATGATGGGTTTCCCCAAAGGATTTTTTCTTGGCCCTCTTCTCTTTTTCCTCCATACTATTTTGCTGGGTGATCTCATCAGTTCCCATGCATTCATTTATCATTTCTATGCACATGATTACCAGATCTGAATATCCAGCCCTAATCTCTCTGCTGAATTTATAGTTCTATATTATCTTTTGGATGGTTCCCATTGGATGTCCTGGGGCATCTAAAATTCAACAAGTCCCCCCAAAACTCATTAATTTCCCTCCCAAGTCCAGTTTTCTTCCAAATTTCCCTATCAGTTCCAAGGAAACTATCATCCTCCTGCTTGCTAAAGCTCACAACCTTGTTTCTACCTTTAACTGTTAAGTCTCACTCATACCTTGTAGCTAGTCTATTGCTAAATATTGTTTTTATTTGTGAATTTCTTATATACTTCCCCTTGTCTCCACCAACACATTTACCTCTATAATTCATTCCCTCTGACTTGCACTATTGAAAAAGCAAACATAATATTGGTCTCCCTGATCCAAGTCTCTACATGCTAGTTCATCTTCTGCTCTACTGTCAAGGTGATTTTTTTTTAACAGGCTTAGGTCTGATCAGTTCTTTACTTAATGATCAGTTGCTCCCTATTGCCTCCAGGATAAAATATGAAATCCTCTGTTTATTATTTAAAGCTCTTCATAAATGGGTCATTTCCCTCCATTCCAGTATTCTTTATTCTCCTACTTATACTCTATGGATCATCCACATTGGCCTACTTGTTGTTCTTTACCCCAAATAATCCACCTTTTGACTCTATGTATTTGCACTAGTTATGTCACATACTTAAAATGCTCTCCTTCCTTACTCTTGCCTCTTAGCTTCATCAAGGTATTTAAAAACTCAGCACAGATCCCATCTTTGGCAGGAGGTCTTCTCAGTCCCAGTTCCTCTTTCTCATTTACTGCCTTCTCTCTGAAATTTACCTTCTATATACATTGTGTATATCTTGTATCTATAGTTATTTTCATATTGTCTCTTCTGCATTATGAAGTGAACTCTTTGTGATCAAAGACTTTATTTTTTCCTTTCTTTGCATCTTAACACTTAGCCCAGTGCTAGTACTTAGTAAAGGACAGGCTACTAGTCAGAAAGTGTCAGTTCAAGCAAAACTTGAACCAGGATTTCTTGACTTTGAGCACAGCTCTTTTATCTACTGTTCCATGCTACATGAGCAAATATGCCATATATTTACAAATGCAATAATCTTATTAATCAAATGCAAAAGTAATTTAAATTCTACTGAAAAGAAAGTTCACAAATGTTTATAATTAGAACAAGAGCTTTGTTTTTGGTTACCAGAGACAAAAACTTTAATGTAGTTATATGATGCTTTGTTTTTAAAGCAACAATATAAGGTGCCATATAGTCAAGACAACTTCCTTTATTGAAGTCCTCAGAGGTAGAAAATCCTACCACCTCCCCAGGAAACACATTCCATCTAGTTGTCAGGATGTGTTTTTCTACACCAAATTTAAACCTGCCTCATCACAACTTCTGCTCTCTGGGGCTAAGTGGAGGTAGTCTAATCTCTTCTCCATGTGACAATTTTTCGCATATTTGAAGATAGCTTTCATATCTTCCCAAAGTCTTCTCAAGAACTGTCATACCTAGTAGCTCATAGAAAATGATTTTTGTGGTTATTTATCCCATTCACAATTTTTGGACATTCTTTAGCTTATAAATATCCTTCATATTATGTGGAATCAAGAAATGAACAAAATACTCCGTACATTGCCTGTCCGCAGCCAAATTCAACAAGGTAATAGCCTCCCTAATTCTGGAAACTATCTTTCAATACAATCTGAGATAGCATTAGCTATTTTTGGTGGCTATATCACACTTTGACACATATTGGGCTTATAATTCAATAAAACACCCAGACTTTTTTCAGATGAATAGATGTCTAGCCATGTCTCTCCTATCAAGATAGGATACTTGTGAAGATGATTTTTTTAATGCCAAGTATATGACTTTATATTTATCCCTATTTAGTTTGATCTTCCTAGATTTAGTCCATTGCTCTAGCTTGTCATGATAATTTTGAATCTTGGTTCAATCATCTAATGTTTCAGCTATGTCTGTTGGTTTTGTGTCATCTCTAAACTTGATAAACATGCCATCTCTGCCTTTATTTGAGTCATAGATAAAAATATTGAACAACACTTGGTCACATATACAGGTAACTTCAATGGAGACTGTCTTCTAAACTGATTTATAGCTATTAATAAAATCCAGACTCTTTGGGTCTAGACATTCAAAAAGTTTTGCATTCACCTAACTGTACCATTGTCTAGTCTATATCTCTCTATCTTGTCTACAAAAACAACATGAAAAACATTGTCAAAATGCTTTGCTCAAATCTAGGTAAACTGTAGCCATTGAAGTCCTATGTAGCTCGTAGGAAGTATAACGGATGAAACAATAGGAATCAGGAAGACCTTGGTCTGAATCCTCCCTCAGATGACCATGAGCAAAAAATGTAAACTTTATCAGCCTTTTTTACTTCATTTGAAAATGGGGATGCTAGCATTTGTCTTATAAGATTGTTGTAAGGTCAAATGAAATTGTTTATATAGTTTGCTTGGCAAGCTTTGAAAGGTATAAATATTGGATATTTTTTGTTTTTTTATTATTAATATTATCATTAGTAGTAGTTATTGTTGTGATCATCATTATCTTCGTATAACCCTGTGAAAGAAGAAAATGAGGGTGGTTTATCGTGATCTGCTCTTGGTGAAGTCATGCTGGCTCTTTGTTATCACATTTTCTTTTCTCAATATTCACTAATCATCCATTTGATAATGCTTATTAGAATTTTGCCATGATTTGAAGCCAAACCCACTATTCTATAGTTTGAATTATCCCTTTTATGCTCATTTTTCCTTTTCTCTGTTCTCTGTGGCACTTATTTTCCTCCACAGTCTTTCAAAGGTTACTGATAGTACCTCAGTAATCACATCTGTAAATTCTTTCAGTACCCTGAACTTTGTCTGGGCCTGGTGCCTTGAATTCATCAAAGGAAGCTAGATCCTCTCTTCCTTTGACACTACTTATTTTGGGCTCCAGTCCCCATTAGTCATATCTTTCCCCCCTCTGTCTTCCAGTCTAAAGATCATTCTTCTTAGAGCAGAAAATAGAAGCAAAATTACTTGAGTAGTCTCAGTCATTTCTTTGCAATCCTTTATCACCTTCCCATCCATCTCAAGTAATAACCCTTTTCCTTTGTTTATTTTCAATTCCCTGATAGAGCTTAAAATCCTCCTCTTATTGTTCTTAGCTTTCCTCATCAACTTTAGTTCATCCTGAACTTTAATGTTCCTCACACTGTCCTTATAAAACCAGCTGATGATTCATTAATCCATAGTTCTTCCCTTGCCTGCATCTTCTCTGCATGTATTAAGTCCATATTTGTTGAATTCTCTATATCAACATTGTTCTCTTAAAAAAAACCCAAAAAACTCCTCCTTTCCTAACTGTCCAAATAGTTTCTGCTTCAATCTTCAAAATTTCTTTTTTTTCCCCCAGAGATTCCTTTTCATCCTGGGCTGACTTTGTAGACTTTTAGTCCACAGGATCCCAGGGTTCTTTTTCTGGACCATTTGATATTTTTTTTTGTCAAAAAAATCCAGGATGCTCAATAGACTATACTTGGGGTCCTTTTTTTCTACCATAAATCTTAAGATTCATCATTTCCTTTCCTCCAACATCCCTTCCTAAAGCCTTCCCAGATACTAGTTTTTTCCTTTGCTGATAAGAATCAGAGCTAGAAGTTTCTTTCCTTTTTTAAAAAAAAATTATTCACCCTTTAAAGAATGAAATGATCATGTAGTAAAGTCAAGAAATGATTAGCTGATCTACTCTGGGTAGAGAGAGCATATGCTTGGATAATTGAAATGCCCCATCTTTGATATATCATACCTCTGTGCCAGAATTGTGAAACATTTCTTGAATCCCTCTACTATTTCCTCTTTTATATAGTCTGTAAAACATATCACAGTCATTTCCAGATATACCATTCCCCAACCCCACTTTCTCACCCACCAAGGAATCTCCCCCTGTAACAAAGAAAATCACTTAAGCAAAATCAATAAGGACACATGACAAGATATTGAGCATTCTTTATCTGTAGTTCTGTACCTTTTTTCAGTAATATAGGGAGGTACATTTTCTCATGTCTTCTCTCTGCCAAGATTAGTTATTCCAATCACATATCACTGGGACCAATTCTATTATTATTTTAATTTAAATTATTATAGTTATTAGGAAGAATATTTTCCTGTTTTGGTTACTTCACTCTGAACCAGTTCTCACAGGTCTTTCCATGTTTCTCCAAATTGCTTTTATATGTTATTTCTTATGATACAATAACATTCCATTAAAATTACATATCACAATTTTTAGGCCACTGTCCAATTGATCAAGCATTAACTTGATTTTCAAAATACATAAGGAGACTGCTTTTTTATTTATTGATTCCCTTTGCTCTTTTTTTTTTACTTTTTTTTGGGAGGGCAATTCGAGTTAAGTGACTTGCCCAAGGTCACATGGCTAGTTTTTGTGTTAAGTGTCTGAAGCTGGATTTGAACTCAGGTCCTCCTGACTCCAGGGCTGGTTCTCTATTCACTGTGCCACTTAGCCACCCCTTTCCCTTTGTTTTTGACATTACATTAATTTCCAAATACATTTCTCAAGAAAACTTTCTTTCATAACAAAGATTTTTAAAAGGAAAAGAAAAAAATTCAAGAAACTCAACCAACATTTCTATCCTATCTGTCCGAATGTGTAATTTTCCATGCCCATAGTCTGACACCTCTGTAATGAAGAGAGACAGGTGTATTTTCTTAATTTTTCTATTAGTTCAAATTTGACTACTTTAATACATAATCCATAGTGATTAGTTTCATTTTATTATTCTTTCCATTTACATTGTTGTAGTCATTTGGGTATATTGTTTTCCAGATTTTACTTAAACTACTCTGTATCAATTAACAAAACCCTCTGAATTCTTCATGTTTATTATTTCTTTTGGTTGAATACTATTTGATTATATTTATGAACCACAGTTTGTTTAGTGATTCTCCAATCAATGGATACCTTCTTTATTTATGGTTGTTACCACAAAACTATTGCAATGAATATTTTGATATATATGAAATGAAATCTTTTATGTTTTTTATCTCATAGGGTATGTGCAGTAGAATCTATGAGATCAAAAGGTATGGTCATTAAGTCAATTTTTTTTAAAACCACAGTTCCACATTGATTTACAGAATGGTTGAATCAATTCACGGATCCAATGACAGTGTAAGGAATGTGACCATTTTTTTCCATAGACCTTCCTTCAAGAACTAGTTCCATGTTTTGGCTTCTCTGGGTCTGCAGTAAATTACCAGAGTTGTTTTGATTTGCATTTATATTATTAGTAGTGATTTGTAGCAATCCTTCCTAGGACTGTTAGTGGTTTAGAATTCTTTTGAGAACTTTGTTCATATTCTTTGACCACTTAACTAATGGGGGATGGATTTTGTCTTAGATATTTGTGCTAATTCCTCATATAGTTGAATATCAGATCCTTATCAAATATATTTGATGCAATTCCCTTCCAACTCCACAAGGTTCACATACTTTTTGAGTTGAAGGGGATCCCAGAAGTGATCTAATTCTACCAATACATGAAAATTGTCCTCCTTAACAATTTACCTATGAATTGCTAATTAATTATTGAAATTATGAAATAGGGCCAGCATACCTGATGCCTTTCTCTCTGAGAAAGACCACAGTGACAATGAGTAGTGAGGCTGCAATTAAACTTGAATAAGGTACAGAGGGTGTACAGTTGAATGAGCACAGAAAGTACAGGGACAAGCCAGGAAAAGAGGTGCAAAGGAAAATGATGTGAGGCCAGGAATGAGATAGACAATGGGATGGGGATCGGGTGGTGGAGAACATGGCCATGGGAAGAGGTATATAGCATCTCTCACTTAACTGTAGATTAGAGTTGAGAGCATGTAGTAGCATGGACCTTTAGGAGAGACAGAAGAGTGATGGAGGGGTGGGAGTGGCGGGGCAGGAGTTTGAAGTCTCATTTCCAAAGGGAATTAGGGGAAACAGATTCTTATCTGTGTTACCTTCAGATTAGTTCATTAACATATCCCAATCATCTCAAAATTGTCATTAAAACTTTAAAGTCAATATATCCAGATCACCTTAGAGTTATCAGCAACATTTGGTGCTCTGCTGGTTTTACTGCAGATGTCTGTAACTTGTCTGAGAGGTATGTATCATAGGACTTAACAGCCAATCCTAAATGGCTTTCTTTGATTCCGTATATATTATCGTAATATGTTTTGAGTTGATATGTGACTCAGTTTATAAATTATGCTCCTTTTATCTTTGGGATGCTTTGCATGTGATTTCTAGGTTTCCCTCTGCAATTTTACTTCCTGTTATTGCTACTTCACACTGGGTACTTATAAAACTTCCTTACTGTACTAATTAGAAGGGGTGGTGATGGTTGAGGGACCAGAGCCAGATACAGTTTTAACACATCCTAATTATGCTCCCTGTATTGATTTTGTTCATGTAAAAGCTATTCAATATCGTACAATTGAAATGATCTATTTTATGTTTTGTGATCCTCTATATCTTGTTTGGATAAGACTTTTCCCTAGGCACTGTTGTGAAAGGTATCTCCATTCATTTTCTTTAATTAAAAAAATGACCTTTTATTTTTATGTCTGTGGAACTTTAATTATATGCTCTTATTCTGTCTGTGAAATCCTGAACAAAAGCCCCAAATAATTTTATTTCTGTTTCTGCTTCATTGATCTCCACCAAATTCTCTGTCACATTTCCCTTCTCTAGTTCCTATATTTCCTCATATATATGTTTATCTATATCTATATCTTCTTAACATATACAATGCTATTGTCACTCCCATTTATCTATCTTGTTCCTTTTGAATATTATTTCAAAGTCATATTCCAGTAATGTGCTCCATGTTACTGTGAACCAATGATGAAGCTTTTAAGATAAAATTTGTTTCCTTAATATAGAGTCTCTAGTTCATCATGTTTGTGATCTATACTTTGTGCATATGAGATCATGGATTTTATAGCTGGACACTTTTTAAAAAAATTTTTTCTTTTGGTGAATTTCTAGGCATTCTTGCCATTATTTTAAACTATTCTCTATGATATCTAGTTTAGCGGATGTTTATAGGCTGTTTTCTCCCTTTTGAGGGAGATTTTTAAGGACTCAAGGAACATATTGCCAGGCCTTATTAACTATATTTTAACTCTAGCTAAGAAGCAACATTTAAAAATTTTATTTCATGTACTGGAGTTCCAAATATTTTCCTCAGATACTCTCTTTTAAATTAACTGTTCACTTCCCAAGTCCACCTTTTTCTTCTGAAAGTCCCATTTTCAATCTGAAGTAGTGATGAAAATAACACTTATACCCTAAGGTCCCCCCTCTTCAGTAAGAATCTCAGATTTATTACTTAGTTCCAAGTATTATTTGTCCTCTCTTTCTTCTGTATTACATTCTTCTAATCCTAACCTTACCATATGCCAGGAATCTTCTCCGATTCTTCATATTATTCTTTCCTGCTTTATTATTATTTTTTTAATTCTTTAAATGCTTTATTAACTTCTGGTTTACATCATTCATTTCTGCCAGATTTTGAGTTACAATTTTTCCCCATTTCTCCCCTACTCACCACCCCAGAATAGCAGTCCCACAGGACTTCCAATCTGCTCTCTCCCATATCTTCTCCCATACCCTCTTTGACTTTTCCAGTAGGGCAAATTGAATCTCTGTGCCCCGATGCCTGTATATCTTATTTCCTAATTATATGTAAAATAGTATTAATAATAGTATTTATATATTTTTAAACATTTGATTTTAAAACTTTGAATTCCAGATTCATTCCCTTCCTCCCTTATCACCCACCCTTACTGGGAAGATATGCAATTCAGTATATGTTGTACATGTGTAGCTATACAAAACATTACCATAGTAGATATATTGTAAAAGACTGACTATATTTCCCTCCCTCCTATCCCACCTTCCACTTGGTCTATTCCCTACTTTGATCCTGTCCCTTTTCAAAAGTGGGTACTTCCAACTTCCCTCCCCCCCAGCCTGCCCTCCCTTCCATTATTCCCCCTCTCTTCTCCCTTCCCCCTACTCTCCTGTAGGGTGAAATATCCTATTTAGCATGTATGTCATTCTCTCCCTGAGCCAAATTCAGTGAGAATAAGGTTTTGTCTTTTTGCCTTCCTGTTCTTCCCCTCCCTTGTAACCATTTTCCCTTCCCTCTTCTATATGAGATAGTTTACCCCATTCTGTCTTTCCCCATCTCTTCTTGTTATATTCCTCTCTCACCTCTTAATTTCACCTTTTAAGTATCATCCCTTCCTATTAAATTTGACCTGTGCCCTCTATCTATGTATACCTGTAAATATATATGCACACATTCACATATGTATTCATATGCCCATATGCCCTTCTTCAATTATTTTCATACTGAGAAAAGTTTCATAAGTTAAAATTATCATTTTTCCATGTAGGAATGTAAGTAGTTCAACTTTGATAAGTTCCTTATGATTTCTTTTCCCTGTTTACCTTCTCAAGTATCTCTTGCTTCTTGTATCTGAATGTCAAATTTTCTATTCAACTCTGGTTTTTTCCTCAAGAATGCTTGAAAGTCCTCTATTCCATTGAATGACCATATTTTAGCCTGAAACATGATACTCAGTTTTGCTGGGTAGGTGATTCATGGTTTTAATCCCAGCTCTTTTGCCCTCTGGAATACCATATTCCAAGCCCTTTGATCCCTCAGTGTAGAAGCTGCCAGATCCTGTTGTTATCCTGATTGGGTTTCCACAACATTGAAATTGTTTCTTCCTGGCTGCTTATAGTATTTTCTCCTTAATCTGGGAATTCTGGAACCTGGCTACAATATTCCTAGGAGTTTTCTTTTTGGGATCTTTTTCAGGAGGTGATTGGTGGATTCTTTCAACCTCTATTTTGCCCTCTGGTTCTAAAACATCAGGGCAATTTTCCTTTAGAATTTCTTGAAGGATGATTTCTAGGTTCTTTCTTTGATCATGGCTTTCAGGTAGTCCAATAATTTTTAGATTGTCTCTCCTGGATCTATTTTCCAGGTCAGCAGTTTTCTGCATGAGATATTTCACATTGCCTTCTAGTCTTTCATTTGTTTGGATCTGTTTAGTAGTATCTTGATTTCTCATAAAGTCACTAGCTTCCATTTGCTCCAGTCTAACTCTGAAGGAATGATTCTCCTTAGTGAGCTTTTGAGATTCTTTTTCCATATCATAAATTTGGCTTTTTAAGGCCTTCTTCTCCTCATTGCCTTTTTGAGCCTCTTTTGCCATTTGAGTTAGTCTATTTTTTAAGGTGTTATTTTCCTCAGTCAGGCTGTTGACTCTCATTTCATACTTTTCTTGCATCTGTCTCATTTCTCTTCCCAATTTTTCCTTCACTTCTCTTATCTGGTTCTTAAAGTCCTCTATGGCCTATAACCAGCTCATATTTTCATTTGGGGCTTTTGGTGCAGGAATTCTGACCTTCCAGTCCTCCTCCTATTCCGTGCTTCGATCTTTGCCCCCCTAAATAGGAGTCTAATGTTAAATTTTTCTGTTTATTTTGTTTCCTTTGCCTAGGCATGTTGCCACTCAATTACTTGACTTTTGGGCTTGTTGCCACAGTAGGAGGCAGGGGAGCTTCTGTCCCAAAATGCTGTTTTCTCAGCTGCTGGAGGTATTAGTTGGGTGCCTTCTCTGAAGTCTCCACACACTCTGGCAAGCTGGTCACACACCCCAAGACCTCTACCCCAGACTGAAAACCAGATCTAGGAAGGTTAAAGCAAGAGCGATTAACCCCCACACCCCGACTGGTCGCCGGATACCCCCACAGTCCGCAGGACAGGAGCTGAAGCTGCCATGGCTGCCCTGTGGCTCCTCAGTGGCTTCTCACCCCTAGGGAAAGAGGTGATGTGTTCTCCCAAGTAGTTAGTCCCAAAGTCCATACTGCACTCTCACTTTGTCCTTGGCATCTGTGTGTTGGTAATTCCGGAAATGCCACAGCTGCTGGTGTTCTGGAGTCCTTCCAGCTGGCTGCTTGTCAGACCACCCTGGGGCTAAGACCTCTGGCTCATGCAGGCCTGGGCTCAGCTCCCAGAGTGCTGCTCTGGCCACTCCCTGTCATTCTGCTGGGCTATCCTCAGCAGGAGGTTAGCTTCTCTGTGTCATTTTGTGGGTTCTGTAGCTCCTGAGTTTGTTCAGAATCCCCTTTTACATAAATTGGAAGTGGTGGGTGCCGGAGCCCTGTCAAAGTGCTGTTTCTACTCTGCCATTTTGGCTCTGCCCCCCTCCTGCTTTATTTTTACTTTGAAAGTCCCATTTTGCCATTTAAAGAAATGCTTCATTTTCCCCAATGACCTTGGGAGTGGAAAAATTTTTGAGTCCTATCATACTCTTTTTTAGGAGTGAGAGCATCCTGGACCTTCAACATAAATAACATCTACTTTGATATTGCAGGAAGACAAATATTACATACTCTTTACAGGTCACAACAACAATCTGACTCATTTTCAAATTTCATTTTATTAATGAGTAGTATACATCAGTCAGTTCCATCTAGAGTTGAGGTGAAAAGAAATTACTCCTTCAGGCTCAGCTTGTTGGAACAGCCACCTCACAGGTAGTCACTCTCTGGGTACATCTTTTTGTTTTCAGCTGCTTGAGTTTTGGTGTGAACCTACCAAGTTGGGTACACTGACAGGGAAATATTAATATCAGTATTACTGACATCTTCATTAAAAAAATTGAAATTGATTAGAAATACAAGAGAGCTTTGTACGATCCAATGATGGAACAATGTGAAAGATTATCTTGAAACAGCTTGTTGAGAGCCCATCAAACTGTAAAAGAATTTAAGGTTGTATATTGCTCATTCAGGTTCACAGAAGTACAGGACAGGTTTTGGAGCATAGTTTTGACTAACAAAGCCTTATGTAAGAACTTTTTATAGGAGTTATAGGAATTTTAAAAAATTTATATAGAAAACATTTAAAAAATACTTTTTCTGATATTTATTTATACCTCCAAGACTACCATCCATGCAAGTGTTCTGGACAGGTTTCAGAAAAACAAATAGAGAAACTGTTTTATATTTAATATTGCTACTAATGTAATATCGTGTGTCACAAGTATCCCTGGACTAGCTCTTCCCATTGCCTTTTGTGCCTAAAAGAAACTAATATTAAATATGAAAAGATTATAAGGGAAATAGTTAAGAATCTGCTATTACTTAATTTTCTGTTGGAAGGAATAAAGAGTCACTCTATATCTGCGATTGTTAGAGTCATTAATGTGCTTAATTTATTTTATCAAGAAAGATGTCAAGAAAATCTACCCTGATCTTTTATCATTGCATTTTATGTGAAATATATCTATTTTCTTTTCTTTTCTTTTCTTTTTTGGTCTGTAGAGCATGTAGTTCATAGAAACAGAAAAATTTGCATTTGTAATAGGATTTCAATCTCACCAGTGAATTTTGCTTCACTGGTTTCTCTACAATTTAGATTCTTGAACATTAAATGCTGAATAAATTCGACATTATTTTTCTTCCTCAGCCTGGTGTTCACACTTGAGCACAGAAAAACTTTCAATATGTAACTGGAATGCAAATAATAGCTAAATCAGTTCATCACCTAGTTCAATATGATCATAAACACTGCTATGAAGCTTTATGTATTTTAAAGTCTTTCATCATTGAGATGCTTTGTTATGACAAGTCTCACCAGATGGTTTTTCATTTTTTTTCAATTTGACATCAGCCTTCCTCTTTGAGGCAATTTTCTTTACTGCCTCCTTCCCTTTAGAAATCAATTCATAAAAAACTTTTCCCTGAGTAAAATGTTTTAGGGTGCATTGGAAATCCTAAACTCCTTTAGTTTCGACCAGATTGGTTTTGTTAGGCTTTTAAAGGTAAAGCAAGTGAAGTTTGGCTGGTTTTCCAAATTTATCATCTTTTTAGAGCAAGATAAGAATTATATATTATATATAATATATATGCATATACACACACATATATGTGTGTGTGTGTAATACATGTATGTGTGTACACTCACATATTTAGTATGCTCTCATTCTACTCTTTCAGAACTAGGCCTCCTACATTACCCTTTATGGTTCTGGGCATAGTCCTGGGAATTTGGGGTATTTATTTTATCCTTCCATTGACTTAGGATCCACCATCTGTGTTTTCCCCATGGTTAGGGGCCAGTTACTAGCTCCTTGAGTCCATTTAACCATTTAATATCAATTACATTTTGTAATGGATTATTTATTTTAAAGATATATTAAGATGAAACCTATAAGCATTATATCCAATACTTCTCCAGAGCATACTATCTCCTTCACTTATTTGGGTTCTGGGAGAGTAGGATAAAATCTTATCTCAGTTTTGCACAGCTCAGGTTTCACCATGTTCATGTCCAAAGGCAGTATTGTTGCTGGATAGGCCCTCATCTCAGCAATTGCAGCCCTGGGTTTAGAGGATGCTTTTTGTTCCTTGGGGAATCAAAAATAGACTGGTGGCAACATCCAGACTGGAACCCAGGTACTGGAACTCTAACAT
Source organism: Gymnobelideus leadbeateri (assembly GCA_011680675.1). Taxonomy (NCBI): domain Eukaryota; kingdom Metazoa; phylum Chordata; class Mammalia; order Diprotodontia; family Petauridae; genus Gymnobelideus; species Gymnobelideus leadbeateri. Next base: position 27,623 of record WOXC01005908.1, on the reverse strand, counting down.
GCTGAAGTACCTTCACAACAACCTTTAATTCATTAGGTTATAAGGGTCCAACTTCTTTTACCCAGATTGAATAAAAACAAACAAAGAGGTGAAGGACCAAGCCTATTTCTTGGCCACATAGCCTTAGAGTGGAAAAGGCTTTTGGGCCTTAGGACCTTTTCCCTTACAACATGGTCTCTTACTAGATGCTGTGAATGAAGGAAACACTAAATGAAAGAATGAGAGGCAAAGAGAAAGTATGAATGCCTTTGAAACTAATCAGAGAATCTCCCTTTCACTACATGATTATGGCTGACTATCTCCATAGTCTCTCTAAGGCACTGTCCTTACATGTCTTCAGTATTCCCACAGAGGCTAAAGATCTATCTATCTATCCACACAGCATAATTTTAATTGATTATGCCCATTATAAATATATTTATGTAAGTATATTCATGCAAAGTTTTTCATTTAATTTCATAAATTGATCATGTTTTCTCTACAGTTTTTTTTTGCCTTCCATAAATATTTTTGAGGACTTACTGTGTGCAAAGCACACTTTGCTATGTGTTAAGTATAAAGAGAAGAATAAGAACATCTCTGCCTTTAAAATATTCATATTCTAGCCAGGGAGACAGGGTAAGTTTCATCAGTTTCAGTCATATCAGCCTCTTTGTGATTCCCATCTGGGGTTTTCTTGACAAAGATACTGAAGTGGTTTGCCATTTCCGTCTCTAGCTTTTTTTTACAGAGGAGGAAACTAAGGCAAATGGGGCTAAGTGACTTACCCAGGATCATATAGCTAGTAAATGTCTGAAATCGGATTTGAACTTAGGAAGACTCCTCTTCTTGACTCCAGGTCTGGCACTCTATCCACTGTGCTGCCTAGTTGCTCATCTTACTATTGAGGAAATAGCCAAAGAGAAGCTAAGTGACTTGCCCAGGATCACACAGTTAGTAAGTAACAGGTCAAATTTGAACTCAACTCAGGTATTCCCAGTTCCAGGCCCAGCTCTCTATTCTCTGTGCCTGCTGAGGAGGAAGCCTGGCATAGTTGAAAGGGCACTCGATTTTGAGTCAGAGAGCTTGGGCTTGAATCCTATCTCCTCCAATCATCATCATGCACCATGTGTACTTGAAACCTTATTCTCAAGTTTCTTATCTGTTGTTTGAAGGGTTTGGTCTAAATGGTCATTGAAGTCCCTCATTTATTTAAAACGAAATAATATCTGTAAAGCAGATAGCACAGCCTGCTACACGATAGGCACTTAATGAATGCTCATTTCCTTCTCTCCCTTCTTCCATTCACCCTTCAAATTCCATATTTTGAGCTTATGAGGTTATTGAACTTTATGTCCCATAAAGTTCCTTCTGACCTTAGGATCTTGTGACATTAAAAGTAAAGTGACTTTCCCATGTTCACACAACCAGTATATGACTCTGGGTAGAGGTTGGCCTTGGAGTCAAATTAGCATTAAAAAAAATAAAATGACTGCTGTAGCCTCCTTCTACATTAGTAAACCAAGTACAGAAAAACAAAAGCCAGATTCTGTCTCTCCATTATTTTACAATTTGCAACAATAAGGGACTTTAAATAGAGGCAGATGTTCCAAAATCATCTCTATCCTACTGTGAACAAATGGACACACACAACAGACTGAATAGACTGACACTGGTTACTGACTTGAACTTCCTAATCATTCACAGTTAATGTATAATTTCTGCCTCTAAGGGCTGGAATGGAGAGGTGGTACTGGTGGTAAATCATTCCATTGACCTTTTCTTCATATTCTTGTTGAAGAGTTTCCTTCTTTTTATGAGGAAAATGTCTAATTTCTAAACTTTGATAATGAAACATCTACATTTAGGCCACAAAGGAAAAGAGTTTTCAGGTGTCTGAAACTAGGAAAGATGGATATGTTTAATAAATAAAATAGAAATCTGTCAAAGCTCACAAATGAGTCTGAGGCAGTAGAAAATAAGAATGAATGAGATAAAATAGGAAATGCTTTTCCATATCTTCTGCCTCTGTGGTTTTTTTTTTATTATTAAATTTCTGCTGCAAGAACTACTGGCATATTATTGGCTTAGGGAAGTTTGCTATTATTATCTTCTAATTAATTTCATTTAGGCAGCAGAAATCTAATAATGTCATCGTCATTAACCTAGAGTCAGAGATTTTGAGCCAGAAAGAATCTTAGAGATCATTTACGTTGCCCTGTCCCCTCATTTTACAAATGAGGAAACTTAGACTCTGAGAGTTTAAGGGACTTGCCCAGTATCACATGATACTGAATCAAGGTCTTCTGACCCCAAGTCTAGAACCTTTCAACACTAGGTCATGTTGCCTTGTGCCTCTGCCTCCTCTTACTATACTGCATGATAGCCCCGCTGGTCTATCCTTCTTTCATTAGCAGATTGTTGTCCCCCCAATTTAAGTTTGTTACTGGTGAAGAAAGAAAAGCAAGCTATTTTTAAAATAATGCTGGCTATCTACTGCCAGTTTTCCTTGAAAAAAAGTCCTATGTATCAGACTGAGCAAACTCTAGCTATACAACCAAAGTGAGCTGAGTAGTGGTCTGGTGACTTCAGGTCATCCTGCTTCTGTACAATGAAGATTACCTATAATGCTGAGGGAATGTGAGTGTTCCAGTTAATGGCATTTTTTGGTTAACCTTGAGTTTGTCAACCTTTGCTTTTTGTTTTAATATTTATTGATTTTTTATTATTTTTTGTCATAAACTTCCTTTTCCTAATAGTTTTATAACAATACACATAATTCAATCTTTTTTAATGCCTGGGTTGAGGGGGGGGGGAAGGTGGTCTTAGAATGCCTCATAGTTATCATTCTGAACATCGATTCTCACTGTAGAGAGATCTTAAAATAAAACTTAGGATTCCATTTCCCCCCCATCAAAATGGAGAAAGTCAGCAGGCTGGGCTATTACATATGTACTGAGGCTAAGACATTCTCTGGAAGTGGCTATATTGATTAATCTCATATATCAAGTTGATTGTCATTTGTTTCACTTTCCTCAAGGCAGAGTGCAGAAAACTTCTGACTAATTGAGAATTGCAATTGAATTTTTGTTAAGAGTCTTAAAAATCACATTGGGAATGTACCATCTTAAGGTGAAATATATATTTTGGCTTTGTAGTAAAGTACTTTGATAATTGTAGTTCTGTTTATGGTATCCTTCTGCCCATTCTCCTGACCCTGGAATAAGAATGACTTAAGATATATTTCCTGAGAATCCTGCACATATCTTTTTCTTGTGGCCTGGTGGCTTATCTACAGGACCCCCCCCCCCCCCTTTTTAAAAGAACACGTCAATAAAAGAGAGAGAAAAAACTGGTTTTTTTTGGTTAAAAATAATAAATAAATATAAATAGCTCATTTTCTCGGCTGTTTCCCTACCCCTTAAGTGAAGGTGGGGATAAGCCAGTCTCAATGCAGCATTTTGCCAAAGGAACTGGAAGCAGAACACCCTTGAAATAGTAAAGTCATTATTTCAGTAAGGTGGCTAAAGAGGAAGTGACTTGTGTGTGGATGGGATAGGAAGGGCTGAAAGTACAAGGGACCAACACAGTGAGCTAATCATTTGAGATGAACACACAGGCTTTCTTATCCCCCTTAAGTTTTGGCCCAGAACTAGAATAGTAAGTAGATTCCTGCCTTAGAAGGACATGATTAATCAGACCACATAAGACACTTCCCATTTTAAAAGTTGCAAATCAGATTCTTGCTTCTGTCACAAGGTTGCAAATATGAATCTTGACAAGTGTAACTTGGTTGTACTGATATTATATAACTAATCTCAATGAAATGAAAGTGATACACCTTGCTTTAGATGTGGATTAATGTTTTAGAGGATATACTCTTTTTTTTTCTGCTTTCTTTGATTTGTACCCAGTCTTTTTTTACACCCCATCACAGAATCAAAACCTCACAAACAAATATTCCTTTTGTAAGCATTTTCAAATACCTATTTTTGTCTGGTGTTGTTTTATGAAGCAACATTTTGGGCCCTCCATCCTAGAATATTGAGATTTGAAGCAAGTCCCTTGAGATTAGTTAATTCCTTAAGAAATTCTTTCGCTTTTTTTTCTTTCTACCCAAAGGATATTTGTCAATATTTAGCAATTACTTGGGGTTTAGTGTACATAGTACTTTTGGCTTTATTTTCAAATATATTTTATTGATAACTTTTATTTTGATATCACCTATTTCCCCCACTATATCTCCTACCTCCTCCCCCATAAAAAAAGGATAGTGGACAGGTCATTGAACTTGGAGTCAGGAAGACCTGGGTTCTGTCTTAGACACTCATGATATGATCTATGGCAAGTCACTTAACCTTTTGGGTGTCTGAGTTTCCTTAAACTATAAAGTGAAAAAATTGGAATAAATTTCCATTTAAGATTCCTTCCTGCTATAAATCTATGATCTCATGAAAGAATGAAAGAAAAACTTTCTGAAAAATGAAACTACATATCAAAAAAGTCTGATAATATTTTCAATATCCTATATCAAAGGTCATTCACTTCTATAAAGAAACATGTGGTAAATGTCTTATCAAATGCCTTCTTTGAAACTTATCTTGGCCATTAAAATTTGAATATTAAATTTCTATTGTTTTATTTTTGTTTTTTACATTTATGTTGTTGTAATCATTGTGTATATTTTTCTCCTGTTTCTGCTTATTTTGCTTCTCATCAATTAATTCAAGCTTTTCTATGCTTTTCTGTATTTATCATACTCATCATTTCTTATAACATAGCAATTAATATTGTATATCATTTATGTACCAGAATTTGCTTAGCCATTTCCCAATTGATGGGCATCTGCTTTGTAACAAAATATTTTCCACTACAATGTTTCTATAAATATGTTTGTTTGTATGAGATTTTTTCTTTTTATCATTACTCTTCTTAGGGTATATGACTAGCAAGGGAACCTCTGAATCAAAGTCACTTTTTAAATATAATTCCATATTCATTTCCAGAATGATTGTATCAATTAAAAAAAAAACCAATCAGTTCACTACCAGCAATATGTTAGTATTGTCACTTTTCCACAAGCCCTCTAATACCCTATATCCCTGTCTTTTATCATCTTTGCCTAATTGCTAGGCATAAGGTTATAAATTCAGGGTTGTTTTGATTTTATTTTTTTTGTTTTTGTTTTTAGTGATTTGACCATTTTTTCATATGGTTAGTAATAGTTTGCAATTCTTTTTTGGATTGTTTATTCATATCCTTTGTCCATTTATCTATTGGGGAATAACTTTTGGTTATATATATGTATATATATATCAATCACCTATATATCTGTATATACCTATATATAGACACACATACACACAAATACACATATATGTATACATTCATAAAAACAAAAATATATACATACACACATATTTGTTATTTGGCTATATATTTTGGATACCAAATCTTTTTTTTTTTTTGGAGGATACCAAATCTTTATCATAGACATTTGATATAAGTATTTTTCCTTGGTTAATTACTTCCTTTTTTATCCTAGTTACATTAATTTTGTTCATGTAATTTTTTTTAATTTCATGTAATCAAAATAATCCATTTTATTTTCTGTAACTGTCTTTATCCTTTGTTAGTTAAGAATTTATCTCCTAGGTGGCACAGTGAGTAAGAGCGCTGGCCCAGAGTTGGAAGGACCTGGGAGCAGTTACAGCCTTAGATACTTAACACCCACACAAAAATAACTGGCGTGTAACCTTGGGCAAGTTACTTAGCCCCAACTGCTTAAAAAAAAATTCATCTCCCACCCATAGTACCATCATAGAGATTAAAAACATAAATTTAAGACTAAGAATTACATATTTGGTATGTTATATTGAAATGTTTTCTTGAACACTTAGTTTTGAACAGAAGTTCATCATAAAAGCTTTCATTTAGAGATAGAAGAGACATCACAGATTATTTAGGTCAATCCCTTTATTTTTTCAGTCAAGGAAACTGAGACCCAGAGATATTAAGTGACTTGTTTAAAAGTCATATAGATAGCAACTTACAGAGGTCAGATTTAACAGTAAAACTCCTGGTTCTTTGATTCACATTTGGGAAGTAGTTTAATAGTCATTTTGAGAGCTCTAAGTTTTGTCTTTGTAGATCAAAGTAACTCTGGTCCGAATGAAAGCAACACATTTTGGAAAGGATGACATGTTATAAATATTAACTAAAAGGTATAGTTGCCTAAGGGACACATACACATCTACACATATATGTATATGTGTGTGTATATACCATTTGGGTATTGAAAGAATCACAAGCTCATAGGATCATTGATTTATAGCCCAAAGTGACCTCATTTATCATTAAGTTCAACCCTGTCTCTTGTTAGACTAGGAAACTGAAGACCAGAGAGATTAAGTGTCTTACCCATGGTCACATATCTCATAATTGTTTGAGGCAAGATTTATAGCCAGGTCTTTCTAATTTCAAGTACATAGAATCTTGAACTCCATAGGGAATGACAACAGTAGAAACTCCATGGTTGCCTTCCAACTAAAAACTCAAAAAAACCCTGACATTCCTGATATACCTCAATGCAATTTTATAACCTAAGAACTGACACCAATGTGTAAAACCAAACTGAACAGAACATTTATACCATTGCGATCATCATTTGGGCTGATAGAGGATTATTTGTTATTCTTCTTGTAGTTTTAGGGTTAAGCCCTGTAGGGGCTTTGGCAAATAATAGTGAGTGATTGAGATTTACACATGCAGGTGATTACCATTCACTTTTGTGCCTTTAGAAAGAAGGTCTGAGGAATTAAAAGAGAGGGTCTCCCTGGGGCTCCACTTAAGGAACTATCAATGAGAGTCTTTTTTTTTTTTTTTAACAAAATAAATGAGCACACTCTACCCTTCCCCTTCTTTCCACTTCCTCATCATTCCAGATGAATAAAGATTTTAAAAAAGATAAAGAAAAAAAAAAACAACTGCAAAAACCAAGTGATATGCTTAAAGAAATATCTGGCATCAGCAAATAGCTTCTTTTACATCTAGGAATATTTACATTGTCTATAGCCTTGACGCAGAGTAAATATATTGGGGAAAAAGGGTGTGATGTGTTAATAAAATAACACAATTGCAAAGAAAATTCTGCAAAGAGAAAGGGACTGATGTGGCTTTAATATTTTTCCATCCTTGATTTCTTGGTATGAAAAAGAATGAAATGAAGCAAGAATTTGATTAGTGGTGCATTTAAGAATAAATAATGGTTGTATTAAGGAAAATGAGAAATGACTAATGTTCTACCAGAACAATAAGGTCCCTCAATAATGTTAATAAAACCCTGCTTTAGCCTCAGTTATTATGATGTCAGGGATAGTCCAGAAAGCTAGGTGAGCCAATTTGGCCTCACTTTCATATAAAGGGGTGGGGGGAAAGAGAGAGAGAGGGGGGGGGATTAGGGAGGGAAGAGAGGTGGGAGGTGGGAGGGAGGGACAGGAAAGATAGAGAGAGAGGGAGGGAGGGAGACAGAGACAGAGATGGGACAGAGACAGAAAGAAAGAGATGGAGAGTTAAAGACAGAGAAAGAGACAGAGAATGGAAATCTTTTTTATTTTCTTACTAAAAAAACCCAAGTTCTGCTCCTCTTCCTAATCCACAAAGTTTATCATTTCACAGCTCTATCTGAGTCATAATAAAGTTCTTCATTCACGTCATAGTAAGTCAGTACCTCAGCCATAGCTAGTTGTCTTTGTTTTTTTTTTTTATGTTCTTTTTTTTTTCTTTTTGGAAGGCAATTGGGGTTAAGTAACTTGCCCAAGGTCACATGGCTAGGTTTTTGTTTGTGTGTGCATTAAGTGTCTGAGGCTGGATCCGAACTCAGGTCCTTCTGACTCCAGGGCCGACACTCTACTCACTGTGCTACCTAGCCTCCCCAGTTGTCTTTGTTTTTTTAAGTGTGTTTCACACAATTTTAATGAAATGAAATATACAATAATTAGCTCAGATGCAGCACATTTTGGTCTATAAAAGTGGGTCCGAAATAAAATACTACCAAGAAACCACACACACACACACACACACACACACACACACACACACACACACTCACATGAGTGGGGTAGTCAAATGTTTTAAAATGAGATGCAAGCTCATATTCTGAGGACAGACAATGAATATTCATTCCCACAGGGACTACTCTTCAGAGCTCTATCAACCTTTGTCCTTTTTTCCTGTTCACTTGGATAATTAAATTCAATGGATATTTTTAATTAAACATTGAATTGCTATAAAGAAAAGAATGTTCAAAATGCTCACCTCCATTCATAAAATAGATTACACCTTAAAACCTGAGTTTAATCCATCTTGCAAAAACTCTTTAATTAATGTAAAGATGAAATAGGGAATGTAAATATTCTTAGAATTTTACCAGGGATAATATATTATTATGAGAACACACAGTGTGATGAATTCGTTGAAAATCATTAGAGCTTCAAGAAACCTTAGTGAACTTCAATACTAGTCCCTTCATTTTAGAGATAGGGAAAGAAGCTCTAATTGGTTGTGTGACTTGCTCAAGGTTGAACAAGTACCTTGACTTGAATCTAGATACCATGACTTCCAATCTTGTGGGCTTTCTCTATGTGCTCTCTCACTCTCTCTCACTTTCTCCCTCCCTCTTTGCAGGTTAGTTTTTATTTCATGATCACAAACTTAACTGCAATCTAGTTAGATTTGTAAAAGGAAAAGGGAAATGAAATCCAAAGAAAGTTGAAACAAGTAAGAACATCATCATTATAGGGAATGAAAAAAGACTGGGTGTTGGGGGAGCATGTCCTTAGGTATTTCCTGTGGTATTGTATAGTGTTTCCTATTTCCTCAGATTTAGAAAGAATAGCTTTTTAGTGTTTAAGGTAAAAAACAGGCAATCAAACAAATGAACAAAACAAGCAAATTTATGAGAGTTATCTACTGTCAGCAGTGGTCATCTTTTGCTGGTCTTGTCTTTCCAGGACCTGAAATATTCTTTTTTTTTGTTTTTTGTTTTTTTATTTGGTCATAATTTATTCAGCAATCCTCCAATTGATGGGAACCCTTTCATTTTCCATTTTTGCAACCATAAAAAGAGAGTTGATAAATATGATTATACATGTATTACCCATTCTTCTATCTGTAATGATTTTATAAATTTTTTTTGGTCTTTATTAATTTGTTTGTTTACTTTTAGTTTACAAGATTCAGTTCCACAATTCCTTGAGTTTCAAATTTTCTCTCCCTCCCTCCCCACCCCCCCCCAACCATGACAGCATACAATCAAGTATTTTATCTGCAAATACTTTCACATTAGACATTAGTCAGGTTATAAAGGATTGTATCAGATGGAATGAACAATGGGAAAGAGGAAACAAAACCAAACAAGAAAAAGAAAAAGATCAGGTAGTTTGCTTCAATCTGAATTCAAACTCAATTCTTTCTAGTTCTTTCTCTGGATGTAAACATCTCTCTCCATGATGAATCTTTTGACTTATAACCCTGCATTGCTGAGAAGAGTCCAGTCTATCAAAGTTGGTCATCACACATATGTTGTGTCTGTAATTATGTACAAATTTCTCCTGGTTCTGCTCTTCTCACTCAGCATCAGTTTGTATAAGCCTCTCCAGGAAAATACGAAGTCCATCTCCTCCTCGTTTCTTATAGCACAACAGTATCCCATTACATTCATATACTACAACTTGTTCAGCTATTTCCCAATTGATGGGTACCCCCTTAATTTCCAATTCTTTGCCACCACAAAAAGAGCTGCTATAAATATTTTTGTACATATGGGTCTTCCTCCCACTTCTATGATCTCTTTGGGATACAACCCTAGAAGTGATATTGCTGGGTCAAGGGGTATGAAATTATTTATAGCCCTTTGGGCATAATTCCAGATTGCTCTCCAGAATGGTTGGATCAGTTCACAACTCCACCAGCAATGCATTAGTGTTCCAATTTTCCAACATCCTCTCCAGCTTTTGTCATTTTCCTGTTTTTTCATCTTAGCCAATCTGACTGGTGAGATGTGGTACCTCAGAGTTGTTTTGATTTGCATTTCTCTAATCAATAGTGATTTAGAGCATTTTTAATATGCTTATAGATATCTTTAATTTCTTTCTCTGAAAACTGCCTGTTCATATCCTTTGACCATTTGTCAATTGGGGAATGACTTGTATTCTTATAGATTTGACTTAATTCTTTGTATATTTTAGAAATGAGTCCTTTATCAGAGACATAGTTTGTAAAAATTCTTTCCCAGTTTCCCACTTCTTAATCTTGGTTACATTGGCTTTGTTTGTACAGAAGCCTTTCAATTTAATGTAATCAAATTTATCCATTTTTCATTTTATAATGCTCTCTAATTCTTGTTTGGTCATAAAGTCTTCCCCTCTCCACACATCTGACAGGTAAACTATTCCTTGCTTTCCGAGATTGCTTATAGTATCAGCCTTTATACCTAGATCATGCACCCATTTAGACTTGATGACCTGAAATATTCTATTGGTAGAATAGTAGTGCCTTACAAGGGTAGTGCCTTTTTCCATTAGCCAATGACCCATATGCTTAACATGCAACCAATTAATCTTAGTAGTCCAGAAGAAAAAAAAAAACTGGGAGCCATTTGTATTGGATCCAGCATCCTCCATTTACAATGGAGAAGATTCCAATGAAGTTCTTAGCAGTGCATGTTTCCAAAAAGATGGACTTGACACCAAGATCATTATGACACGTGAAATTACCACCTTGGTGCACAAAACTATGAGTTATTCTGGGAGAGCAAAATCCCTTGTAATCAAATCCCTTCTCTTCAATGCTCAGAGAGCAGAAGTTTTCTACTGTTTTTGGAAATCTATCTGAAAATGGCTTTAAAGTAATTTGGTCCAGATGCTTATGGCCATGAATGACTGGGTTGGGGACACTGGTTGAAATGGTAGGAGTCAGTGTTTGGATGTCCGAGTGAAACTGTGGGTGGCATCTATAAAGTGGCCTTTGTCCAATCTTCTAGTTCCTCTGTTTTTTCAGTGTTCTTTCTTTACTAAGCTCCAAAAAAGTTTCTTTAAAAAAGTAATACTTTTAGCATTCACTTTCTCTTGGTGATTTTTTGTGTTTCTGTGTTTCCTTTTGTGTACATTTGAATTCTTTTGTACTCTTAAGATTTATTTTTTCATGGAGGAAATAGCTGTGCTATAAATAATATTCATATTGTACATTGAGTGCATTTTATAGAAGGAGCCATATTAACTATATTTTAGGAGGGCCATACACATCAGTCTCATACCTTACAATGTTTTTAGATCTTTCCTAGAGTTTAACTTTAGTAAGGTTAGGGCAGAGCAAATCAGAGTGAGAGAAGTTTGATCTTCCTCTTTGGGGCAAGTCCCTTCAGAACGAACCCATTCTGTGTCATCCCAAAGACAGAGCCCCTTGTGAAAATTCGAGCCCTTGGATACGGGTCACAGTGATGAAGGAACTGAGGCCAAGTGACATGTCTAAGATCATGAAGCTATAAATGATAGCTATTATGATTGAATAGATACAAGAAAAGTGGGCTAGAAGTTAACAGGAGCATTTTTTTGCCTTTTTTGGGAGGGCAATTGGGGTTAAGTGACTTGCCCAAGGTCACACGGCTAGGTTTTGTGTGTGTGTGTGTGTGTGTGTGTGTGTGTGTTAAGTGTCTGAGGTCAGATCCGAACCCAAGTCCTCCTGACTCTAAGGCCAGTGCTCTATTCACTGTGCCACCTAGCTGCCCCCAACAGGAGAATTTTCTTACCTCATTTAAATGCCTTTCCTAGATGTAAAGTGCTACTACTACTATTATGGTGAAGGGAAAGTCAGTTTACCAGCAGAAATAATATTATTCATTTACTTTCAGAGGCTTCTATCTTGATCATACTTAATGAATGTAAAGTACTTGGCAATAATATAACACACAGATGTGAGCTATCACTGTTATCATTTATCAACATGTAGTAGACAGATCATTGGGCTTTGGTTAAGAGGACCATGCACTTCAGATGCTTACTAGCTATGTTACTTAACCTTTCTCAGCCTATATCCTCATTTACAAAATATATATAGAATAATAATAGCACCTAGTTCACAGGGTTGCTGATAAAGATTAAATGAAATAATATATGGAAAGCACTTTACTAATCTTAAAATGCTGTATAAATGTTCGCTAGTAACTTATATTATTACCACCATGATTATCATCATCATTATCATTCTGAGTGCCAGGAGGGCAAATATGAAAAAATTGTGGCAATTAAGTACAATAAATAGTCTAATTTTTTTTCATTTAGTAGGCATTTACTGAGTGCCCACTGTGAGCCTAGTACAATACCAGACATTTGCCCCGAAGGATAGAAAAGAAGTAGTTAACACAGTCCCCAAATCCAAGAAACAAAGGGCAGGCAGCATGAACATAGATGAAAAGAGAGGACAACAACAAGAATTCCCTAATATAGTTATATTTTAGGCATAAGAAGGAAAGAGTGCAGATTTTGTTAGGGTTCCATTTGGATGGGGTTAATCCAGGAAGGTTTGTTCTATTGAGCAGAATTTAGACTTCATTGAACAATAATCAGAGGACCACAGAGCTAGAACTGAAAGAGACCCCCAAAGACTGTGTAGTCCAATTCTTTACTTTACCAATAAGGTATAAGGGAGAGTCAGGGATCTTACTGAGGTTCACACAGGTAGTAAGCATCCTCTACTCAGACAATAAATAATACTTATTTTGTGTCCACTATGTAGAATATTCAGTAATAGTTATTGTTTGGGGTGGGAGAAGGAAAGAAGGCTAATAGAAAATAAATGATTCCTTCTCTTGAGGTTGTGTGAAACAGCAGGGGAAAGAGAAGTCAAACAAGGTAGGAAGAACACTTAATGTACAACACAAAAGCACAGGCAAATTAATGTAGTTCAAATAAAATTCAAAGCCCTCTTCTTTCCCTAGACCAATGGATATTGAATTATTGAGTTCTGTTTATTCTGATTCTCTCTTGTCTAGTCTGTCCCATTGATCTATCTTGCTATTTTAATAAATCAGTATTCAATTATTTTGATGATTGCTGCTTTATGAAACAATTTGAGGTGTGGAGATTTTACCTCTTTTCATAATTTCCCTTAATTTTTTAGATCTTTTGTTTTTCCAAATGAATTTGATTATTTTATTTCTTTTTATTTGTCTATCTAATAATATTCATTAAAACTTTTTTGAGTCCCAAACTTTCTTCTTCTCTTCTATCCTTCCCCAACATTTTAAAAAGGCAAGCAATACAATATAAATGACATGTGTGTATTCATACAAAATATATTTCCATGTTAATCATGTTTCAAAAACAAAAAAGCAAAAAAAATAAAGAAAGTAAAAAAAATATGTTTGAATCTGTACTCAGAATTCTTCAGTTCTTTCTCTGAAGATTGATAGAATTTTTCTTCATGGGTCCTTTGAAGTTGTGTTGCATTATTATTTTGATCAGAGTTGCTAAGTCTTTCACAGGTGACCATGATTTCAATATTGCTATAACTGTACAATGTTCTTCTAGTTCTGCTTGTTTCACTTTGCATCAGTTCATATAGGTCTCAGTTTTTCTCTGAAATATCCCCCTCATCATTTCTTATAGCACAATACTATTCCATTACAAGCATATACCAAAAACTTGTTCAGCCATTTCCTTATTGTTTGCCACCACAAAAAGAACTGTTATAAATATTTTTAGAAATTGGTAGAAATTTTTCCCTTTCTTTTTCCCTTGGTCTCTTTGGGATACAGATCTAGTAGTGGTATTGCTGGTTCAAAGTGTAGGCACAATTTTATAGCCATTTGGGCATAGATTCAAATTGTTGTCCAGAATGGTTGGGCCAGTTCACAACTCTAAAAACTTCATCCCCTCCAGCAGTTATAATTTTCCTTATCTGTCATTTTAGCCACTCTGTCATTTTAACTAATCTGATTAGTGTAAGTTGGCACCTCAGAGTTATTTTAATTTACGTTTCTCTAATCTGTAGTAATGTAGAGCACTTTTTCATGCTACTATTGATAGTTTTGTTTTCTTCTGAAAACTGCCTGTTCATAACTTTGACCATTGAGCAATTAAGAATGGTTCTTATTTTTTATAAATTTGACTCAGTTCTCTATATCTTTGAGAATTAGTCCTTTACCAGAAAAATTTGCAATGTAATTTTTTTTTCTTCTAGTTTCCTTCTACTTTTGGCTGCATTGGTTTTATTTGTGTAAAAACTTTTAAATTTCATATAATCAAAAATATCCATTTTACTTCCTGTAATCCTCTCTGTCTCTTTTTTGGTCATAAATTCTTTCCTTATCTGACGGTGCATTTCCCTTGCTCTCAGAAATTTATTGTTATCACCCTTTATGTCTAAATAATATGCCCATTTTGACCATTTCTTAGTATATGATGCCAGTTGTTGGCCTATGCCTAGTTTCTGCCACTCTGCTCTCCAGTTTTCCTAGCATTTTTGGTCAGATGGTGAGTTCTTGCCCCCAAAGTTTAGATCTTAGGTTTTATCAAACACTAGATTACTATGGTCATTTACTACCATGTTTTGTATACCTAATCTATTCCACTGATTCACCATTCTATTTCTTAGCCAGTAGCAGATTGTTTTGATAAATTACTGCTTTGTATTATAATTGAAATCTGGTACTACTAGGTCACTTCCCTTCATATTTTTTTCATTGATTCCCTTGATATTCTTGACCTTTTTTTCTTCCAGATGAACTTTATTTTTATTTTTTCTAACTTTATAAAATAATATTTTTGTAGTTGGATTGATATGCCATTGAATAAGTAAATTAACTTAGATAGAAATGTTATTGTTATTGTATTGACTTGACCTACCCATGAGTAATGAATATCCTTCTAATTGTTTAGATCTGTCTTTGTGTATAAAGTGTTTTGTAATTGTGTTCATATAGTCCCTGAGTACATCTTGGCAAGGAGACTCCCAAATATTTTGTAATGGCTATAGTTATTTTAAGTGGAATTTCCATTTCTATCTCTTTCTGTTGGGTTTTGTTGGTAATATATAGAAATGCTAATGATTTATATGGGTTTATCCTTAACTTTGCTAAAGTTGTTGATAATTTCAACTAGTTTTTTTAGTTGGTTTTCTATGGTTTTCTAAGTATGCTATCATATTGTCTGCAAAGAGTGATAGTTTTGTTTCCTAATTCCCTATTTTTGTTCCCTCAATTTCTTTTTCTAGTCTTATTGCTATGGATAGCATTTCTTTTTTTTTCCTTTTTCCTTTTTTCTTTTTTGGAGGGCAATTGGGGTTAATTGACTTGCCCAAAGTCACACGAATAGTAAGTTTGTTAAGTGTCTGAAGTCAGATTTGAACTCAGGTCCTCCTGACTTCAGTGGATAGCATTTCTTATACAATATTGAATAATAGTTGTTTAATGAACATCTTTGCTTCATCCTTGATCTTTTGGGGGGATTTCTAATTTATCTTCATTACATGTAAGGCTTGCTCTTGGTCATAGATAGATTATTTATTCCTATGCATTCTAGTGCTTTTTAATAAGCATGGGTGTTGTATTTTCTCAAAAGCTCTTTTTTCATCTATTGATACAATAATATAATTTTTTGTTATTGATATGGTCAGTTGTGCTTATATTTTTCCTAATGTTGAATCAGTCCTATATTCCTGGAATAAATCTCACCTGGTCATAGTGTATGATCTTAGTGATACATTGCTATTATCATTTTGCTTGTGTTTATTTAAAAATTTGCATGAATATTCATTAAGGAAATTGCCCCATAATTTTCTTTTTCTGTTTTTGCTCTCTGGTTCAGAAAAACCATATTCATGTCATAAAATGAATTTAGTAGGATTCTTTCTTTACCTATTTTTCAAGAAGTTTCTATAGTATTGGTATTTATTGTTCCTCAATGTTCATTAGTTTAAAAAATTTCTTTTTCTGCAGCTTTTTCTAAGCCATGTTTACTTCCCTTGTTACCTTCATCATTTCTCCTTTTTTCTGTCTATTCTAGACTTTTATTTTTTTATTCATGGTCCTTATGCCTATTTATTCCTTCTTTAGTCCCAGTATTTTTTAATGGAAATAAAGCTTCTAAGCTACTTACTTTGGTTTTCTTCTTCTAAATAGTTTCTATTTTATTGTCTTGTATATCTTGCCCCTTGACCTCCCTTCCCCCCTTTTTGAACTATGCCTTTCTCTTTGAAATACCAATTCCTACAGATGATAGAGAGGAGATTGCCCCATTGTAGGAATTTTCCAATGTCCCTGATTATGTATTTCCCGTGTCCCTGATAACTTTTGCTTGGCCCATGATTGTTTACTCCTTCTCCTTCAATTAGTCATGGAATTTCCTTCTTGGATTTATGGCTTCCCACTCTTCAATGTGTCTGTGGCCCTCAGAAACTCTACCCTTCTTCTGAGGCAGATTGAGTGATCTCTCTAAATCCCAAATCCCTGAAGATCAGACCCATTTTTAGGTTGCCATCTCCCTTTATAGGACATCTCCCCTACCCCATGGGAGCATTCCTTAGTGGTATCCCCTCCCACCCCTAAAACAAAACTTTCTCCTTTCATTCCTCTGATTTCAATCCCTCTCTAGCACTTGTTCATTCTCCTATAGGCTCTCTTCTTCACGAGAGAGTAGAGGAGTCATTCTCCATTGTTAATCTTTGACTTGATTTGAGTATAACACATATTCTCTAAACTGAAGCTAATGATACATGATACCTACCTCAAAGGAAAATTATGAGGATTAAATAAGAAAACATATGTAAAACACTTTGACACCCTTAAATTGCTATATACATTTGAATTATAGGTATTAGACCTATGATTTAATGTGGAATTTTTTTGAGGAAACTCTCTTTACTAAAGAGAACCTGGGATAGTCCAATGGTTAGAGTGCTGGGCCTGAAGTCAGGTAGACCTGAATGTAAATTTGGCCTCAGACACTAGCTGTGAGTTCCTAAAGTCAATGTAACTTGTCTGTTTCAGTTTCCTGAACTATAAAATGAGGATAATAATAGCACCTACATCACAGGGTTGTTTTGAGGATCAAATGACTTAATGTTTGTAAAAGTGCTTAGCACAGTGCTTGGCTACAAATGTTTAACAAATATTTGTTCCCCTCTCTATTTTCTTTCCCTTTTCTGCGATTTATTGCAGAAAATTGAGATTTGCTTAGGACCCCACAGCCAGTATTTGTCAAGGGTGGGATTTGAACTCAAGCCTTGCCAGTTTTGAAGCCCACTCTGTTCACTATGTCATGTTGCCTCTGTCTGCGAGTTATAATTAATAATACTTATTTTATCAGCCTAGTGAAATCAATTAGTTAGCCTTTTCTACAAATACCCTCTTCCCCCTTTCTACAAATACAAATTTTTAGCTTCTGACATAGTTGATAACACACCTTTTCCACAATCCTTCTGAGATGAATCCCATGGTACTCTCATTTTATTTTCTACATTCAATTTGTAACATAGAATTTCACAGGAATTGTGCTGCCTGGTTACCATGTATATGATTTGTTTCTCCAAGGAGAGATTATAAGCTCTTAAGGAGACAATGCTTTGTTAACTCTTGTATTTCTCCATAGCACCCAGTACAGTGTTGAACATGTAGTAGATTCTTACTAAATTGTTGTTAGCTCAAATTCAGCTGAAGAATTCCATGCCTAAATGCAATAACTATGAGGTAGCAACATATAGGGAGTCAGTAGGAATGTATCACTCACTGGTCAGTTTTTACATAAGAAAAATCTTTCTGGGTGCTTTCACTTAAATAAATAGCTTTGAAGGCCAAGAGTTCCATTTAAAAGAGTTATGAAGGGGAAGGTTGGGGAGGAAGCCAGTGCATTCATTCTCCTCGGTGACACAGAGCACTGTTTCCTTCAAACACAAGCCAGGATGACAAGCAGAAATCTAAATAGATAGTTCTAAAGGCCATGATAAATGAATTAGGAAAGTAATCAAAATGGGTCAGCACGGCTATGCTGCCATCCTTCATCTTAATGAATCTTTTAAAAGAGTCAATAGAAAGAAAAAGATGAAAGTAATTATTGACCATGCACCTAGTTAGTAGAGCTCCTGGTGACTCCCAGGAATACAATATAAAGTGGAGGCTATGAGTGAATATCCATGTGGATATAAAGTATACACAGAAGATTAGACTTGAGTTAATCAGCATCATCTATAGGCCTTTCCCCTCTGCCTTCCTCTATTGGATTTAAAAAAATGTAGACCAAAAAAAGACAGTAGCATTGTAGTCTAGTGTTTTTCACCTTCCATTTCCCACATCCATTAGAAAAATGCTATGTGGGCAGAGGGCAAGGGAATTAAACTTTCTTGTTGACTACCTCACTCTAGAAGCTATAGAGATAATTGATGATAAGGTGTGGTATGGCAATCTGACCGAGTCACCAAAATGCTGTGTCAGTTTTGTCAGTAAGATAGTACTGAGCAAAGGAAGAAGTCTACATTTTCCCTGGCAAATGTACTTATTTGGTTGATAAAAGAGTTTCTATTGGTTGGAATATTCAGTTAAGCAATCGATAAACCAGTATGTATTAAGCACTTACTATTTGCTACATATTGTGTATAACATAATAAGTTGTGTATAATATAATAAAATATAATAAAATAATTGTGTATAATATGGTATATTATACACAATATAAATAATATAATATAATAAAATTATGATAGTGACATAATCTTTGCTCTCGAGGATCTTACATCTTATTAAGGATAGAGGGAGGGGCTGCACAAACTATTAAATGCAAGGTTATTTTGATGAGGTTTGGAGGGAGCCACCAGTCATTTATTTCTGCCTCTCAGAATTGCTGAACAATAGGGTACACTTGGCAAAGCACCTTCTTTAGATTGGAATTAGCAGTCTTCTGTGAAAAAAGGAAATGCTTGGTTTGATAGCTTTCTAGATTTTCTGATATAAAGATCCACAAGTATGTGATACATTTTGACCCTCTCCCTGTGGGCAGCTTTCTTCTAGTTATTACAGTTAGGCATCAAATTCTTTGGCTGAATTTCTGTTAACAATTTAGTGAGTATTTAATGTGTGCTGAACCGTAGGAGCTGTGGGAAAATACAAAAGCATTATTGAACATCGCCTTTGTCCTTAAGGAGCTCACAATCTCCTTGGAGAAACACAAAACATAAGCAGTTACAAGGCAGCAGACAGAGTTCCTCTGAAACTGTATGCTACAAATTGAATGTATAAATGCTGAAAGTTATAGCTCCTGGTGGTGCTAGCACTTAGAGCAATGTTCCAGTTTGCAGCAGTGATACAGCTTGATCTGGAATCCACCATGCCAGTGATTCTTCTCTGGTTTTGACCCAGTTTAGGCCCATTGTCAGAGGTGAAGAGAAACAAAGACATAGTTTATTCTGCAGGTTTTGATACTGGCAAAAGACAAGGTTCTGAGCCAGTCAGCATTTAGCATTATAGACAATCAAATCCTAAGTAAAACATTATTCTGATAATGGTCAAGCATTATAGAGTCCACCAGTGTGATCTCTAAAGTGAGGACTTTTATACTTACATGGTCAAGTCAGGTTACAATGTACAGACAAAATGAGGTGTGGCATGATATCAAATACTAACTGTTTTAGGGGGGAAATGATGAGGAGGAGTATCTGGATATGAGATGTAGGATGCAAGTATAGAAAAGAAGCCTTTCCAGGAAATTGGCATGAATTGGGTATGTTAAGTCATAAAATAGAGACAATCTGTTGGAAATTCAGAGTCTTAGATTGCATCAGGAAGTAATCTCAAAGGTCCTCTAGTCCTAACTCCTCCTTTTAAAATTGAGTTAACTAAGGCCCAGAAAGGTGAAGTTACTTACCTAAGATCACATACTAAGTTCATAAATTGGGGAATATGGCTGAACAAGTCATCACTTGAATGTAAGTAGTTGTGATGGAATACTATGGCCCTGTAAGAAGTGATGAAATGGATGGTTTCAGAAAAACCTGGAAAAACTTGTATGAACTGATGCAAAGTGAAGTAAACATAACCAGGAGAATAATCTATATAGTAGCAACAATATTGTAAAGATAATCAACTGTGAAAGACTTAATCTTTTTGATCAATACAATGATCCACCCACAGCTCCAAAAGACTCATAATGAAAGATGCTATCTACCTCTAGACAGTGACTGATTGACTGAGTAATTGATTGATGGGATTGACTTGATGGATTCAGGGAGCAGATGAAGCATATTTTTCCTTTACTTTTTCTTGCTTTTTCTTTCAGAACATAGCTAATATGAAATTATAGTGTGAATGACTTTGTATGTATAATGGGTATTATATCTCTCACTTTCTCAGAAGGAATAGAGGCAGGCAGAAAATCTGGGACTGAAAATGAAATAAAATTTTAAATTAAAAAATAAAAAATTAAGAAAAAACAAGATCACATACATAGTCAGCATTAGTGTTCTTTCCGTTGTATCACATCTCATGCCACTGAGGTTGTCTAGATTTCTATAGGTGGTATTTAAAAATGACTTTGGCCAGTTCTTTTTGTGGTGGCTAAGAACTGGAAATTGAAGGAATGCCCATCAATTAGGGAGTGGCTAAATGAGCTGTGGTATATGATTACAATGGAATATTATTGTGATATAAGAAATGACAAGCAGGATGATTTCAGAAAAACCTGGAAAGACTTACATGAACTGATGCTGCGTGAAATAAGCAGAACCAAGAGAACATTGTACACAGTAGCAACAATATTATTCAATGAAGAACTGTGAATGATTTAGCTATTCTCAGCAATACAATGATCCAAGACAATCCCAATGGACTAATGATGAAGCATACTATCCATCTCCGGGGAAAGAATTGATATTGTTTGAATACAGATGGAAGCATTTCTATTTTTTTACATTCTTTCATTTTTTTCCTTTTATGGGAGGCTTCTTGTACAAAATTACTAATATGGAAATGTTTTACAAAATTGCACATATGTAACCTATATCTGCTTGTTTACCATCTCAGGGAAGGGGGAGGGATAGAGTTTGGAACTCAAAGCTTTAAATAAAAATGTTAAAAAATAAAAAAAGTAAATACTTGGACTTGGAAAAAAAAGGGTTTCAGTCAGAGGTTACACGAGTCAAAACTTTGCTATTGTCACAGTTATATAAAGTGCCATGAGTCACGAGAATACATACCATGAAGAATTGATGGATACGCCTTCAATTTCTGGTTCTCAGCCACCACAGAAAGAACTGGCCAAAGTCATTCTTAAATACCACCCATGGCAATCTAGACAACCTCAGTGGCATGAGTTGTGATACAATGGAAAGAACACTAATGCTGAGTATGTATGTGATCTTGCTTTTTCTTAATTTTTTTAAAGTATTTTTTAAAGGGCATTGAGTTTGGAAACAGAAAATAATTGGTTCAAATCTTTGATCTGCCACAGACTAGTTTGCATTTGAACTCTCTGAGTCACTTGCCCTGTCAACCTCCCAGGGTTTGGGGGAGGTTTCTCATTGTGAGGATCAAATGAGTTTGCACAGGTCTTTCCTGACTCCTCTAGCTGCTAGTCCCTCTCTCCAAATTATCCTGTATGTGTTTGTATATACTTTAGAGAGGCCTGCTTTTCTTCTGTATGCCTTAGAAACTAGGATAGTGATGTACCTATAACAGGTACTTAATAAATCCTTGTTGATTTTGATAAAAGAAAGTTTTTAGGGGAAGAGCAGGTCTGAGGAGCTGACCAAAGGGCTAGGTGTCCAGAGACAGGATCTCCTAGTTTAGTCCAATTCCTTGGTAAATTAGTGGATCTGAATGCATGAAAATCATGAATTCTGTATTTTGTTAGAGGAACTTACTCAACCTTACTTTCTCCATGATGGCAGAGATTCATATTTTTGTATTTGCATTCTCAGAGCAAAAAACTAGTCACAAAGCCAGGGAGATCTAGGCTCAAACCTGGCCTCTGATGCATGCTGGCTATCTGGTTGGTAATTCACTTAATTTTATAGTGTTCTAGGCACTCTCTAAGAATTTAAATTTTAGATGTGCATTGGTAGAAAGATTTCTTCACCTGGGAATTCTTTATGCTAATGAAATCACAGGTCCAGGTGCTACCTCAGTCCCTCTTCTCAGCTCTTAGCACAGTGCCTGGAATGTGATAGGGCTTCAATAAATGTGTGCTTACTGATTAATTGATCACAAAATTCAACATTAATGCAAATATTTTCTGCCACAGACTGCTGTGATGGATGAGTTTGTGAAGAAAAATCCCATCTATTTCTAAGTTGCAAACCAATCTGGCTCAAAAGGGGCTACCAGATATTTATGTATTTTGATGTGAATTACAATATCAGTCATAATATGGCATAAAATAATTTACATACTCTTTGTGGCAAGTTGTCACTTTATTTATATTCTGGTCCTTCCATCTTTCCAGAAAAATACATGCTAAAGTCATACTATTCCACAAGACATTTTATTGAATAAATTTCAGAAGTCTTTCATGCTAAAATATATTAGTTTAAATATATAATAGATAAAAGTCACGAGTAGGTTGTTTCCAAATGGGATGTGTTTGTATCCTTATCATCAACTTTTCCCACCCACTTAAAGAAGAAATTTGGAAAAAAATGTCAAGGTAAAGGATTTGGCAACACAATAGGATTCCTTTTAAAAACTTCAAATAATGCAATTTAGGCAAATCTTTCCTCTCTTCCAAATAATATCTGAATTTGGATGTTACTACAAGCTATTTGAGGCTAGAGTAACCATATACCAATTAAATCAGGAATCACTAATATTTTATGTTTACATTTAACTCTGAGAAAACAAAGAAGCTTGAATAGATCAGTGTAAGTCCTGTTTCACCCAAGGGAGCCTGGACCTCTTACAGGATAGGGTAAGTGGTCAAGAACTAGGAGCTTTTTTTAAGAGGTAGGGATTTCAGAAGGAATAGAGATGCTTTTAGAGCCAGTAGAACAGAGAAGGCTATTTGCTGCATCTGAATATGGGAATGAAAACTCCTCGAAAGCAGGGCCTGTTTTTCCTCTGTAGGCCTTAGAAACTAGCATAGTGATGTGCATATAGCTGATAGAAGTAAAATTTTGGGGGAAGGAGCAGGTCTGAGGAGTTGACAAAAGGACTTGGTGTCCAGAGACAGGGTCTCCGAGTTCAGTCTAATTTCTTGGTAAATCGGTGGGTCTGAATGCATGAAAATCATGAATTCTGTATTTTGTGAGAAGACCTTACTCAACCTAAAATCATGGACAGTAGCTCTAGGGATTTAAAGAAAACCCCCAAACAACATTTCTAATATATGATATCTATCCAGCAACTAACAAGTTACCACACTACTGAGGTAACTGAACCACATTCATATTGATATAAAAAGGAGAGACATAAGGAGCTTGAAGTTAAATAGAAGGATGGGCAAATAAAGGAGTTAGTTTTATTGGGTACACAAAAATAAAAAGAAATATCACTACTTGGTCCTCTTGCCTTTTACGGTCTTTATGAATACAAGAAAAAAGACAATCATAAAGGGTAGTGTGTGCACTAATAGCAAAGTATACGTTAAAAGCTGGACCAGGCACTTGAGCTTTTCATCTAAATTCATTATTTTGCAGATAAGAAAATGGGAACATAGAGAAGGGACTTGACCTGGGTAATTCACTGCAGAGCTGGGAGAGCCAGCATGATAAATCCATGCCTTCTGACTTCATGACTAATGTTTTTACTCTATATTAATATTCATTATAAGAATGAATGTGTGGAAAATATTTATTAAATGCTTATTAAGTGATAATCATTCTGTTAATTGCAAATATAAAAAAGTGATATTGTTCCTGTCCTCAAGGACAGTAATTTATTATTTTAATAGGTAGGAGAAGTTGATCATAAAAAATAAGGATAGAAACCTATTTGGGAACAATCTACTGGTGACTTTTGTTTATTATATATTTAAACTAATATTTTAATAAATAATAATAATAATAAATTTTTATAATAAATTTAAATAAATATTTTTTCATAATAAATGAACCTACCTATATTTTAACACACAAGAAATGACTGATTACAGATATCTCTATAGGCAGATTGCTGTCAGGGTAGAATATAGATTGATACAAATAAAAAAATTAGAATAATGGATATAACTGAGGTGAAACTGTGTGTCATTATGGCAGTTCCAACCAGGACTATTAAGTAAGCAGCCAACCTGAAAAGGAGGAAATAGAGATGGACAAGAGCTAAGACTGATTCACTATATCATCATATCAGAAAAGTTTAGCTGAGAAAAAATGTTTGACATAGTAAAATAACCAAAAAAAGTTAAGGAACCACCTCAGTCAACAATCATTTAATCATTTGGACAAATGTAAATTCTTTAAATCCAAAGAAACCTCAGAATTTAGTTAAATTTTATTTGTAAAATATTATGGAGGAGGGTGGAACACCAGAAAATAGCAAAATAAAAGTCAAGAAAAAACCAATTTACAGAGATTCTCCCTCCCTCCTACCCTCCCACCCTCCCATAAAACCTGGTTAAGCCATATCATGTAGAGGGTATTTGTAGATAGAATCAGAAGGAGGAAAACAGACACAAAGTTATTACCAAAGTTTGGCATTTTTTTTACAGTTATTACATTTTACCTGGCAATGATGGTGGAGCCATTGTATGTGACAATATAAGCACTTAAGAAAACAAAAATGGAGAGAACTGTTTAGATCTGACTAAATACATCCAGTTCAGCTCAACTCAGTGAGCATTTAGTAATCATCTATGATGTACTGAGCATTGTTCTGAGGATATGAAAACTAAAAAGTTCATGACTTCAAGAATTTTATATATTTTGGTGGCACTATCTTTTATTTTTTTTTATTTTTTTTAAAGCAATTGGGGTTAAGTAACTTGCTCAAGGTTACACGGCTAGTCATTATTTATGTGTGGGTGCTCATTTTCTGAGGCCGGATCTGATCTCGGGTCATCCTAACTCCGAGGCCAGCGCTCTTACTCACTGCGCCACCTAGCCGCCCCTTTAGGGCAATTGGGGTTAAGTAACTTGCCCAAGGTTACACGGCTAGGTTTTTGTTTGTGTGGATTAAGTGTTGGAGGCCGGCTCCAAACTCAGGTCCTTCTGATTCCAGGGCTGGCGCTCTATTCACTGCACCACCTAGCTGCCCCTGCACTATCTTTTAAAAGGTACTCAGGGATCAATTTGTAAGATTAGGGGTTGGGGGATGGGGAGGCTTTAGAAAGGATGAATAAGATCACACATATAAAAAAAAAAGGAGACCAGGAAGAAATCAGTAACTATTGAAACATATGCCTGATTTCTCATCTCTTTAAGATCTTTATGAGAATGTTTCATGAACACTTTGGAGATGTCCTTGAGGAGCAGATGAGATGGGAATTGACAGATCTTTGCAGACCATTTTCTATAATAGGCAATATCCTTACATTCATATAACTGACTGAGTGGTATAGAACATATACTATCTTGTCTATTATTCACTAATTTTTATAAAAGTATTTATCTTGAAATAATAAAACATACCTTTGTGGAATCATTAAACATAATATTTTCCATGAATCCATTACAATTATTCAATACTCTCTGACACATGCATCTATAGAGATAACCTTGTTTGGTGATCCATTGGATATTGTCATCAAGTAAGGTATAGATCAAGGAAATGTTTTCCTATGGTGTTCTGACTGTCATGGGAGATATCCTGTGCAGAATGTAATTGAAAGGATTCTCTGTGAGGGTAAAATTCCTTAAATGCTCCTATCTACTGATTACATAGCATCAGTTGAATAGAACAATGAAACACTACAGAGCCTGAGCTGTATAATCTGCAGCATTGTTGTAAAATAGCTCAGCCCAATCAGCCACAGTGGAAAAGACAAAGCGAATGAAAAGCATATATTGCTCTAACCATGACTTACAAGTAGGTGGGGGAGCCATTGAGCCAATCCATTAATATATATGTCTTGAATAGGCACTGCCAGTAGACAACCTGATAGACCCAAAATTGAGTAATAGGAGTTGGGACCACATTACATTTGAAAAATTGTGCAGTACTCACAGTTATTTCAAACTGTTAGCTCCCCCAAATCCCAGCTCAGTATCACCAGGATACTTTCTGTTATGCTATAAGGTTGTGTATGAATCAAGGGACATCATATCCTTGGAAGAATGCTAATTATGATAATCCAAAGGGCAACAGGAAGGCACATGGTAGGTGTAACAGGTAGCAGTATGTTATAGGCCCCTGGTAGTTTATGTTTGATATTGGAACAAAATGTGGATAGTCAATTGCCATTCTACAGTCAAAAAAGAGAGAATTAACCATAACAGAACAAGGATGTCCAACAAGATAACTATTTGATAGGTACCTTGATTTGAGGCACTGAGTGAAGCTCTTTTGCCTAAGCAGCATTTTCTCCTAGCTTAGGCCTAATCATTTTCTGCTAGCTAGAAATCAGAGAGCTTGGAGTTCTTTATGGCTATATTGTAGTTAGGCAATTGGTAATTGATATCAGTAATTCTTGAGTGAATAAATTTTGGGGGATTTTTCAATGCCTTTTATTTTATTTTATTTTAGTATTTATATATATATTTGAAACATTTAATTTTAAGACCTTGAATTTCAGATCCATTTCCTTCCTCCCTTGTCACCCATTCCTTCTTGGGAGATAAGTAATTCAGTATATGTTGTACATGTCTAGCTATGCAAAACATTATCATGGTAGATATATTGTACAAGGCTGCTTATAATTCCCTCCCACTCATCCCACTCCCCACCTGGTCCATTCCCTACATGATCCTGTCCCTCTCCTATAGTGGGTACTTCCAACCTCCCCTCACCCCAAGGATGCCCTCCCTTCCATCATCCCTCCTCTCATCCCCCTTCCCCCTATCCTGCTGCAGGTTGAGATATCCCATTTAGTATATATGTCATTTTCTCCCTGAACCAAATTCAATGTGAATGTGGTTTTGCCTTTTTAGCCTTCCTTATTCTCCCCCTCCTTTGCACCCACTTCCCCTACATGAGAGAGTTTACCCTACCCTGTCTCTCCCCATCTCCTCTTGCCACTTTCCTCTCTCACCTCATAATTTCATCCCTTGAGTATTCTCCCTTCCCAACAAATTCAACCTATGCCCTCTATCCATATATAATCGTAACCATATACACACACATTCACATATGTATTCATATGACCACACCCCCTTCTTCCATTATTTTCATAGTGAGAAAGATATCATCAGTCACAGATATTGCTTTTCCATATAGGAATGTAAATAGTTCAACTTTGATAAGTTCCTTTAGATTTCTTTTCCCTGATTACCTTCTCAGGAATCTCTTACTTCTTGCGTCTGGATGTCAATTTTTCTATTCAACTCTGGTTTTTTCCTCAAGAATGCTTGAAAGTCCTCTGTTCCACTGAATGACCATATTTTCCCCTGAAACAAAATACTCAGTTTTGCTGGGTAGGTGACCCTTGGGTTCAGTCCCAGCTCTTTTGCCCTCTGAAATATCATATTCCATGCCCTTCAGTCCCTCAGTGTAGAAGCTGCCAGGTCCTGGG